>CABEEJ010004540.1:2915-62695 GCA_901482245.1 Timema douglasi
CATGCAAATGTGGGTACACTTTCTTTAAATTCAACCTTCCTCATCCCTAACCCATTAGTGTATTAGATAGACACAGTGCTAAGAAAATCTTGGGGGTGGAGAGGGGAAATAATTGATTTACCTATCTAATTGCCTCACAAGCCAATCACTGCTAGGATAATATAGACTGGAGATAAATTGAAAATATTATTATGAAATAAAAACTCATACTGCGATGGCTTATGAAAAATAATCTTGTGGTAATTTACTATGTAGTACTTTTTATGATTTATCTGTGGCTTAATTTGCTATTTCTTTGAAGTTTGTCTTTTTTAATATCATATCCAAATAAAACCTTAAAAACAATGCTAGTAAAATTCTAATAGTATTTTCCTTTTATTTGTCTAGATTGCTTTATATATAAAATGTCAATGAAATCTGCAAGTAATAAGTTATTGTCACAAAACTGTTGACCAATAAAATGTATAACCAGATGTATTACATTTTGCTTTTTTACTCTTTTAAGCTGCAAAAGCTTACTCTAACAAAGTACAAAACAAGGGCCGAACTGAATTAAATGTTTGACTCATTAAAAATGATGATTTTTTGGAGTGGCCTGCTTGGATAGCTGATTGAATAGCCCTGGTCTTTCGCAATGGACTGGACTGTTGAAAATGAAAAAATAAAGTTTTTTAGTCGGCTGGGTGTATTTAGTTCTCCCCCCCACTAGAATGTAAGGTCCCCTTCCCCCCATTAAGAACATTATTAAACAAAATAAAAAATTGAGGCCTAATTCTCGGTAATTTCAAATGGGGAATATTTGAATAGATAGAGACATGTGGTGTAGAAGAAAAGTATCTATATTATTCTTATGTTATGTGTGCTTCACACTATGCGTGACTAGACAACTTGATTAATGATATTTCATTACCTGTAGACACTATTCAGTTGGTTGTCCAAGCAAGCTACTCCAAAAAATAATAATTTTTAATGGGCCAAACATTTCCAGTTTGGCCCTAGTTTTGAGCATAACCTCTGCACTTTAAAAGAGGGAAAAAACAAAATGTACATTTGGCCATACGTTTTATTAAGCAACAGTCTTGTGACATTAATTTTTTAGTTACAGATTGCATTGACATTAGTTATAAAAGTTAAAATAATTCTAGAAAAAATGAAAAAGTAAACCAAAACTACACCATCTCTGTTTTTAAAGTAATCACTCAATCTAGATGATGACCAATTAATTCTAACTGAATGCTACTTTGTCAATTCGAGGTAGAAACTGTGAATATCTCCCAGAAAACGTTGTTCCTTAATTGAATAGATCTCTAACAAATCTAATTATTTCTTTATCAATGTTGACATTTATAAATTGGTCCTCAAAGTTTTTCTCCAGATTACTCTAGAAATCAATCAACAATAACAGTAATACTTTGACAAAGCATCAAGAATCTCTCACACTTTTAGCAAATAAGTAATTTCTTTGACGTCAAGTTCAAAGAAAATATTGCAAGTTTCTCTTAAAATGTATTTAACTTTTCAACCAGATCAGTTAGACATTTTGTCTTTTTCTTTAAGTTGGTTATTTAACACACAAATATGACAAATACATCACACAATAACCCAACTTTGCACACGAAATCTTATCCTTCAGCAAGTTTTAGAATTCTGTATCTCCTTTTAGTGTTGAAGATCCATTAAACACAATTATCTCATTTTTGAACTCCCTAAACTTCTCCAGCACTTTACCTACTTAAACAACAAATATTATTACGAATCAGGTTATCGGCAGAAATGTCTGCTAATAATTTGACAACTTTCGCAATACTCTCCATCACATACTTTAAGTCACCCACAAGGCACTTTGGTGTGTATACAGTGTAAAGATTACATTTTTCTGGGGGAATATAGCTGCCACTCATGCAACTAAGCCACTTTCCTTTCCAATCATGGAGGAAGAACCATTCGTTACAAGGACACATCTTCTGCAGATCTATTTTGTTTTCAGTGAAAAGATTTTAATCTTTTCCGAAGATAGCTTGTCCAATAGTATATTCTTCCAGGGGAAGTAGTACTAACAATTTTTCACGAAAATGGCTGCTGTCAAAATAACACATGGATATGCTCAACTGAGTGATATCTGTGGTATCTGTAACTCATAAACTTCTATTGATATTGTTTCTGCCTGTTCCAAGCTTGTGCGGCCCATGTTAAATGTTTCTGATCTGTGAATTTCGATTCTGGCGAGATATTTGCTGCTGTGCGGAGGAGAGAGATGGTGCGAGCCATCCTACCTACTCTATCGAGGGGTAGACTTTTAATCCACGGGGTTGGTTGGTCCGGATGTGACCTGTGGGCTGATAATCAAATAGCCTTGCTTGCCTCAGACCATTCCATCACCAAAGTGGAGTTGATTTCAAGGAATTAATTCCAATAAAAGCATTGTTTTCTACCATTGACCAGAATCAGGATATTATAAAATTCAACAACAATAACTAAATACATACAAAAGTAGGATCTTATTTAAAATTAGTTTAGAAAAACTCAAAACAAATCTTCATATATAAAGAGCAGTGATATCAAATTTATATGCTTTTTTTATTTTAATTAGAAAATGTTTAAAATATATTATCATGCTTTCTTTAAAACATACTTAAAGATTGTATGTGGTGAGAAGATAAAACACAAACAATTAAATTTGCTTTTCACTTTTATTTGTTCTTTGCCACTTGAATGATGAACTCTTTTATGCGAATAAAATTAATGTAAAGAGTTTATATTGTGGTGTTATTTCCAGGTCGTAATGAGCTAATAGCGAGGTATATCAAACTGCGCACCGGTAAGACGAGGACGAGGAAGCAAGTGAGCTCCCACATCCAAGTACTTGCCAGGAGGAAACTTCGGGAGATCCAGGCCAAGCTTAAAGTGGTAAGTCAACACTTGGAATTACAATGTCAGAACTAAGTTTGAGTCACATCGTTTTAACCACAAATTAATTATTGTTCATTGAACTATTTAAAAACATAACAATAGAGTGAATGTGCTAAATAACCATTGTTATCTTCTGCACCACCCTCCCTCCTTTTTTACTTTCTCGCTACCTTACAGATAGAGAAAATATTGTGATCTTAAAAAAATCAAATTTGAAACTTTGATGAATTTTGACGTTTCCCAAATCCGAAAAAGAGGTTTTTGCATGTCTGTCTGTCTGTACCTTGGAGTAAATCCTAAATAGTTTTACCAGTCGGGTTAAACTCAGTAGCTAGGGTTTTAATAGGGTTGCCCTGAGGGGTTTTTGGAATTGGATATCTAACACTAAAATTAAAGGTAGTTTTTCCTTATGAGCGAAAAGAGAAAAAACCTATTTTATCAAAATTGGCTCTAACGATTTATATTAAATTTCATTGCTAAGCACTGATCAATATTACAAATATAATGCTACTTTCAATTTTTTGTAAAAATAACTTGTCTGATGCATGGATTCTTTTTTTTATCGTATCTTCGTAACACTATGAGATGTGAAATTACTTATCATTTCATAAATGTAGGTCATTTTATAACAAAGAGCTTTTATTCTAAACATATTATTATAAAACCAATAATTTTTGAGCTATTTGCAAACATATATATTAACTTTTCGGACATTGAAGGTAAGGATATTATTGCGATCGTAATAAAAAGATCTAACCCAAGATGTTGATGGGTGTTGACATTTCATGACCCATGAACCCTAAAAAGTGGTTTTTTCAATGCTGTCTGTCTGTGTGTGTTTCTTTAACCTTAGAATTAAGAGGTAAGGTCAAAAAGATAGAAAAATCCATTTTTTTTCAAAATTGGTTCTAACCATTTTGATTAAAATTCGTATCTAGGTGTTGACTAAGATTATAAATAAAATGGCTATTTTCATTTTCCCATGAAAATTACATTTACAATACTTAATAAACACAGAAATTCCCATATTTCCATGACTCTTTGAGATACTAAATAACTTATCAAATTGCAAAATGTTAGTACTATTTAAAATAAAAAAATATTTGAAATATATTTTAATTCTCTAACACCATAGAATAAGTAAATAAATTAATCTCTCAAAAAATTTATATTCTTTTTCCTTTAACCTCTTAGGGGAAATTTTTGTACAGCAATGATCTATAGTACATTTATGACCTTAGTTCACTTGGATGACCGATTAAAAAGTTACTAGAAATAGTCCCTAATGTAGCCTTACGCCAACAACTGACATCCGTCACTCCAGATAACTGTAATGAAAACATAGGGTAATGTATGAATGTGATAGTTAACCACAGTAATTTAGGCCATTATCCTTTATATGAGGTCGGGCACAAAGTTTATTTATTGTTTTATTCCACTTTTAAAAAAACTACTATTCACAGCACTTTCACAAAGGTTTTAATAGATATAGCTTCCAAATGGTGACTGACGAATTTAAACCATGTGATTGATCATGACACAAACAAGTTATTTACAATATGGTGCACTTCTCAATGTATAAAACTATTTTATCTATTTAAATATTTCAAATTATGATTAAATAGTCATAAAATAATTAACTATATAATAAAAAAAATGACAAGAATTTTCTCTTTTCAAGTAAATACGAACCCAGTATTAATAAGTATTAATTTACGCACTATATAATATATTATTGTTAACATTCCAAAACTAAGAATAAGTACTTTAAATTTTGAATCAAATAGCTAAAGCTATTATTTATGAATTTAGTGAGGATTACTCCATCTAGATATCAAATTCTGAAAATTGACACCTGGACACGAGTTCGATTCCCGTGTCCAGGTGTCATTTTTTAATTTTCAGAATATCACTTTAAATTTTGTTTAGAAAATTGTTTCGGATTGGGTAAAATGAAATTATTTATCGTAATAAAATAGTGTGAGAAACATAAATTTGTTATTTTAGATCTAAAAATAACATATAATTAAAATACTTAACATTTATAACAAAACGGTGATATTTTACAAGTGTTGGCGACCCAAAACCTAACCATATGATTTTTGAACTGTCATTTAGGTAAAAACCTCTCATGAACAGACTCTTCTTATCATTTTAGACTCAATAGTCAAACTTGACATTTTTTTATTGGTCTAAATTTATAAATGAAGAATAAAATAGCAATTCGATATCCATAAGATGTGCACTCTCTAGTAAAATGTAAAAAATTTCGACCGAAAGTTGGAATTTTAATACAAAGTTTTGACCCTTGTGGACCCAATATCGATCTTTTTCTTTTCGTCCAGATATACAAACAAGGACCTTTAATTCCTTAAAACTAAAATTATAAAATTTAAAACCGGGAGTCAAAAAATGTTTTACGTAAGTGTACCACAATTTGTTCTCGAGTTTGCTAGTGTATATTATTTTGTTTCACATATATTACGAGCTTTGAGTAAATATCTCCATTTTTAAACAATGGAGTGAGAAAGTCCACGCGGAGTTCCATGCCATTTATTTCTTCAATATAAAGCAAATCTTTTTATCATCTTTGATAATATGAGATTCAGCCCCAACAAGAATACTAATATAAATGGTTTTATATTTTATCTTTGACTTTATTCCATATTAGTCTTATTTAAGATACCAAATAATTAAAATACTAAAACTGCTTCAGTGGCTACATGCTCTATGGCACTATTCTCACAGTAGACTTGACTGCCAATTGCAGGATGACTGAGGTTCGAATCTTGGTCGAGTGTACTAAGGGTGGATTTTCTACCATTTTCCTTCCATGCAAATATAGATATACTTATAAATATAACTTTTAAAATCCATAAAACTATTAGCATAATTAGTATATAAACGTATAAACCGAATGGGTAATAATACACTGTGCTAAAATAAACGATTAAAATACTTTTGATTTTCCCTCATTTATATAAATACAGCAGAACCTTTTTAATTTGAAATCCAAGGTATGTCTAATAAAAATTTTGAATTAACCAATGAGTATCTAAACTGTTTGTACACAATAAATAAAAAGCCTCAAAATGAAACTTTTAAAAATTAACTCATCATAAAAAAATGCAGACTTGATCAGTTTTTGCACTTAAATTGAGTATTCAGCTGTATTCCATATTCTTTTGCAATATCACACTTCTTTCTTACTCCCTTTTACACTTCTCTGATCACTTTAACCTTCTTGGCCAGTTTAAACTTGTTTAGGTTCTACACTTATACATCGTAAAAACACCGTAATTTACACTTGTCAGATGACAATGAGAGACAAAGGTGCCAGATTAGGACAAGCAACATAAACCTTACCCCTTCCATGTTGGGCGGTACTTGATGAAATTGTCACACAAAAACAATTAAAGCAGAGCCAAAACATCCCCTATTTTAGGAAAACGGCTTACACCTGGTGCAAAACTCCCCGCTTTTTCTTTACTATGAGTCAATAACTCTTAACTGTATTTGACATGCTTGGGATTCTTTGGCTTAGTTGAGACTGTTAAGTTAGGTCTGAAGTCAATAGAAACTAAAAAAAAATTAACAATATACTGTATAAACTTTGACTTATCCAAATATTTCCTTCTAAAATTCTAAATGTTATTTTTACCATTGATTTAAATAAGAATTGTATGGGGAATAATGGTGGGTTTGAATGATCCAATTATTTAAATGAACAACTTCAAATTAGCCAGATCCTACTGTGCTACAAATTTAAAAACTAAACATACTAAATATTCATTATAACATTTTAATAACCATCCCAACACTACTAGTCTTTCATAACCTTTGTTTCGTTGTCTATCGAATGTGTTCATCTTCAATCTAATTCTAATGATGCGTTGACATTTGTGGAGGAGGGAGAGGTTTTCTGCCTGTGGTGGCTTATGGCGAGGTCCCCAGAAAGTGTTGCCTCACGAATCACACACACACCCCCTCGGTGCATTCCTGGCTATAACATTCTTGTGAAACCAGTTGGTGCTAATTAAATAGGTAAACATTGAACTAAAGTATGCTGTAAATTAAGAGCATAAGAGTTCATCGTGGTCATTTTTACCACAGGTAATAGAATAGTAATACAAACACAAATAAATAATATTATTCCTAAATAATAGTTTGGTGAAATAGACTCTGATAAAATGGTGCTATATTTCTATTAAACAATTAACTAAGTAACTAATTAATCACATCTTAACACCATTTTATTATCTTTACTAAGCCTATCATTGTATAATGAGTGAAAGTAAAACATAGGTTTATTTTTCTTTGACTGTTGTTATGTAACAATTAAAAGTAAACAGTCATGCGTTTTAATTTAATCACTAATCCAGAACATATGTTTTATTCCCAAAGCAAACATCAATATGGTACAATAATGACCAATTCACAGGTTTTCGGGTGGATCAGAAGTAATTAGTTATGGTCCTTATTGGTGTAGTGCAACTTGTCGGTTGAATTGTTGGGTGGGAGTTGGGCCCACCAGGTGCTCAAACTGGGCCCGGTACCAGCACACCCTCCCCACCCCCTCCTCTTAAATTCATCTTTAAATGAGTTGAAACTTTATTTGTCTAAGAGCAGCTAGGGTGGGGGGGGGGGATTTTTGAAGGGCCTGGGAAAATATTCACAGTGGCCTTCATATGACTTTTTTTTATGTTTTTAAATTAAACTCTTCTATAAGCTATTTGGAGTAACCTTCTCCATAAATCTTTTGAAATTTGAAGCCCTTAGTAGATATTTTGAAAAACTGGGTGTTGTTGGAAGATATCTTGAATAATTTTCCCCTGACAATTTTTATGATTGGATGCCTCTAGATTCTATTTTGAGTGGTTACCCCCAGCACATTTTTTGAAAATTGGATGCCTCCAGAAGTTATTTGGAGTTTGACACAAAGCCATATTTCAGCTTCATGTGCGAGTGTATCAGAGGGAGTGAGATAAGTATAGAGGAGAGGGATATGGCTGTGTGGGATCCCGAACTTTGGGGAAACATTCAAGTAATTGGTTGTTCCCGAGCGGGGAAAAAATATTTCCTGGGATTTTTCGGGGAAAAAATACAAAAAAGTTACACTTAATGCATTTCATGTTTGTATTTAATTTTTGTTAAAAACTCAATACATATAATTAAGGCAAATATTTATCCCCAAATAGATTTAAGGCAAGAAAACATATTTTTAGCGCAAACTAATAATTAAAGTGGTATTTTAATAGCAAATTATGCACGAATTATTCATGCACCACACTTTGCATAATGGCAAGTCTGTTATGTAAATATTATGATATTTGGAATGGTATCCGTTTGATTTTGTATCCTAGATTATAATAGTTGGGTAAATTAGTATTTTTGGAGTGCTGCAGTGCCTTTTGAGAGAGGTTTAGTAATTAAAACTTAAGATATAACCATGCACACTGGCTCATTTGTTAATGTCTTTGGTATTCTTGTGTACAATACTGTGGTTCTTTTTTAATCTATTCAGTTTAATTTGAATATTTTGATATGTAACTGTGCAAGTATTAATTCAAATTCACATGAGTTTTTTTTAAGAACTTTTCAATCAATCTTAAAACCTATTTTAACAAGTTATTTATATTTATACCACACAACTACACAATTATAATAGTTACATTACCTAAAGGTTTTTTAATTCACATTACATCAAAAACCTTTTTTCAACACTTGTTAGACAAAATATTATGTTGCTTTTATTTTGAAAACTTACAATTTAAAAATAATTTTTTATAAAAATGTTAGCATGCAAATGATTTTAATTTTTATAAATTAAATAATAAAATTTATATTTATAGTTTATATCTAAAACGGTCCAACACCTTAGCTCACTCGGTAGCATGTCTGTCTATGAGTTAAGAGTACCCGGTTCAATTCCCAGCATGGCTGCAAAATTGATCACTGGTGAAATTTGGGTTAACCCTTTCACAGTGATTAATTAACGTTTGGGGACTGGATGTTGTGCCTGTCCTAGTCTTAAGCTAGATTAAAAAGTATATGAAGTTATTCCAGGCCTAGACAGCCGCTAGTGGAAAATATATGTCTAGAATAAAAATCACCCAGGCCACAGGCTGGAAATAGTAATGGGTGTAAAAAAAAAGCTTTTACAAATAAATGCAACCTAATCAAAGTTTTTGTTCCTTTTCCTGAATATTCAATTTTTTTAAATTTTTTTTTTGCATTTACCACTATATTTAGATCAATTAAAACTATCAATTTTTTTCATTATATTCCAGTCGAGGGGGACAAGTTATTTCCAGAAGGGAAATATGTCCCCTTCTCTGGTATTTCTACACCACATCTTGGCTTAGGTCTGTATATATATATATATTTTTAAACTCTGTTGTCCCTTTTACAAAAGAAAAGCAATCTATGAACATTAATACATAACTTAAGTGAACACTGAAATATTATCTGCATGCTGAAGTGTTTGACTCTCTTTGTGTTGCACATTCAGACGGCCATTTTATTGCTTGTCATTCATATTTTATTTTGTATTTTTCTCATCATCTACATTTTCCATAAACATGTGAATCTGGATGTTGGGCCTGGTACCATGGTATCCCTCATGGCAAGCTTCGTGGTATTTAGAGTTGAAAATTGATTACAAAAAGGACTTTATAGCTTCTTATGTGTTGTCTTGGTGTATGAAGGTCAAGAGATAAGATTAGTGATAAAGGTTGGAGGTAATTGGGGACAGAAGAATATCCTAAGCAGGAAGAAGGGGTGGTATTGGTGGGCTCTTTACCTCATGAGTCCCTCTAGGTCAGATCCTTGGAATCATATATAGCACTGGTTTTATAGGGGAGAGCTGCTAGAAGAGTTAGTGTGCTTCTAATATCTAAGAATAACCGTCATTATGCTTACTGTGCTACATTTTGGTACAACATTAGTTCAAATAATACATAACTTTTGGCCATTGTTCTTGGGATGTAAAAACCACTCACAAATACTATAGACATTACTATTATGAATTAAATGACCAACCTCGAAATCTCACCTCAATCTCTTATTATTCATATTGCACACTAATATATTTTAATTTGCAAACTCATTGTTGCCTTTGTTTATGATGATAGCAATTATATTATTGAAATATTATTGATTATACCATATTTCTTTGATTCTAAGATACCATCGATTGTAAGACACACCTTAAGTTTTCAGTACTACGAACAGAAAAAAAAAGTTTGCTCTAAGAAAAATAAATCAAAATCAAAAGCTAAAATACTCTAAATATAAAATATTCATATCACAGAATTAAATTTACCAACAATAATAGAACCTTCTCAATAGGAATGTTATTCATCACTTCCTTCTGAATCATTATCAGTCTGATTCTTCTGAGCTGTTTGTATCTCCATCTTAATATATCGTCACTTTTTTTTTAAGTGGTAAGTTTAATTATCCTAGGGTCTATAATAAGAGTCACACATTAATCAACATATGTTATACAAGTGAAAAAACTCATAATTTTATACTTTAATGTTTTCAAAATTACTTGACTTCTTTTAATCTATTCAAGGTCGACCTAGGTGGTCTTGGGTTAAAGTGTTCACCTCAGAACCAGACGTTCGTGGGTTAAAACCCAGCCGAGGTTGGCGGATTTTTCTTGAGCGATAAACATTCATAGCACATCTTCCTTCGGAAGCAAAGTAAAGTCACCAGTACCATGTCAATTGTGGCATGTAAAAGAGCCCTGGAGGGTTTGTGGAAATACATCTACCAGCAAAATTGATAGGCTTTTTCGCTTTTGCTCATTGAAATTATCATTTGGTTCAGAAAGTGCATGTTAAATACCCAAAATAAATAATATATTGCAATTTAATTAATAGATTATTTTTTTCTCTCAGGAGCTATGGCACAGTTTACTTAAACTCATTCATAATCACTTTCCATAGACAAACCATTTGGATGTCAAGCACACTTGCCTTGTCATTTGTTAGTCCTTGTATTAAACGTACTTTCTAAACTTTAATTAGCAGCTCACATGTAAAATTAAAAGCTTTTGTTGAGGCTGCACTGGTACAAGACAAACTCATGGTTGAGTCCTAAGGGCCATTCCTAGTGGTGATTCTTAGGAAACAAAACTTGTATCGATTTACTATTCGGACAAATTTAGTCTTGCTAGAGACTCACTGGACCTTCCACACAAACTGTTACCTTTTCACCTTTTTAAAAATATTTTGGATGTAAACAGAAAGGTTATTTGACCTTGAAGAGAATACAAGTGTGGTTTTAAAACACGTGTGCCCATCAGGAAACTATCTGGTATGTTTGTATTTCACACCATCAACTAGGCCATTGTACACCATACCAACAGCGTGTTTTGTTATCAGTGGGCACATTAACAAGCATAATGTGGCCCATGGGCTACTTTTTGGGAAGCGTTGATATAGAGAAATAATATCCTAAAAGAGAATTTGCCAAATGTGTTTAGATGAGGAATTACTAGTGCAAGCCTTCTTTACAAATTGAGAACCAAAGGCAAAATTTGCTTTAAATGCACTAACACTGCAGAACCAAATTTTGACATTTAATCTTGTAATTTTACACCAAATGATAACATGGACCTATTGTTTATTATTACCTTTTATCAAGATAGCTTAAATGATATTTGTGGCAAATCAATTATATATTTGAGTACAGACTAGTATTTTTTACAACTATTTTTAATAGTAAGACATTACCTTTTTGAAAGTGTTACCAGATACCTAAACTGTATAGCATCTCATTCTCAAATTGTGTACATTCTAAAACTGTATTAATTGTCGTGTGTGGGTGTATTTTAAAACTAGCCCCTACTCGGGGGCACAGACAAGGTAGACACCAGACCCACAGCCTCCTGGTTAAAATGGCTGCACTCATTGGGAGAGCTTGAGACCTTCAACATGGAGATAACTCTTTTGAGCAGTCGCAAGGGACAACATCATCAATCAGTCATTAAAACCCGCTCAGGCCGTTTTATTTAAGAGAACACAAATTGCCTTATATTGTCAATAAAACCGTTTTCACTGAGATAAGTTCAGGAAACACCCCCACCCTGTTTACCAAGAACCAACCTCCCAAATGAGCTAATTCAAACTGCAAATCAGAAAGATAAAGTAGAATACAGTGGTCCTTTTTTGTCAATGAATGTTTGCAAATTGTTTAGTTGTAAACAATCTTCGAATACCAGGGCTAGTTACTTGACTGAAAAGATTAGTTTATTGATTATCACTGAAAATTGCAACTAGCCCTGTTGCCCAAAGTCTCTCAACCCGGCTCAAGGAGCACAGTAAATCTACCATAAGGCTGTCTAGTGGATATCTGGTCTGTGCCTTGGGCCTAAAGATTGAACCAATGGAGGAAATGGCTTTTTGTGCTCAGTGGCTCAGTCACATCTGTGCCCTTCATTTGCCCTGAAAGGTATTTGACTGTCCCAGCTTTCAAAAATAGAATATTCTCATTTTTAACTTTAACCATGGGTGACAATTAATACTAGTAACCTGCTTTGGTGGCTGCATGGTTTAAGGCGTCACTCTCAGTAGACTAGACTGCCAATGAGGAGATTGAGGTTCAAATCCTGGTTGGTTGTACTGAGGTTTTTTTACATAATAGATTTCTACGCTTCCTCCACACAAATGGAGGTACACTTAATCTAAATTTAACCTACCTAATTCCTAATACCATTGGCTTAATCGGTACATACTGTGAACCCAAACGGGTAGTAAAATACCGTGCTAAAATAATAATACATCTCATCACAGTTTATTTTTTAAAACCCATTTATTTTGAAATATTTTTAAGTATATCATCTATAACAACTTAACAGTTGTTTAGTTTGAAATATAATTTACAATTTGCTGTGGGAATTTAAGTATTGGGAGTATTATAGAGTGGGCATGAAAGCTGTCTATTCATTCTCTTATTAGCTTAAATCTTGTGTTGTCACTTGATTTTCCCATCTTTACTGGTGAGCTATAACTTAAACCTCCATATTGTAAAGGATGGAAGGCGCACAGTAACCTTTTAAAAGGACGTAGGAATAAAATAGATCCCGGGACGACACTGGCAGGCTGTGTACAGAGTACTCCTGGACAATTATAGTGTTTGTTTGGTACTATGAGCTATGTATAATCTGTAAATATTGCTCAAATAATATTTATTACTCTAGACGTGTTCTATTACATTAAAATATTCACATTCATTTGCTTTCTTTTTTGTAATTGTATGAAACTGTGTCAGTCATTTGAACATTTTATAAGACTTTATTATAAATGTTGATACACTTTAGCCTAATATTCCTCCTCCTTCCTTTAGATTCTGCAGAGTTCTGACTCAACCACTTGCTTACAGGTCAGTGGTTACTTTCTTTATATCTTTGTAATGTGATAGATCCTCTAGAAATGTCACTGAAGATCAAGTTTACCAAAGAAAATTGTTGTAATGTTATAGTAGAGGGTAAAGGTCTTACCTCGTAGCCCCCATTTAGCATAGTAGTGGTTAGTACACCAGGGATGCTTTCTCTATAATTATTGAAGCCAATCTCCTTCAATCCTTCCTCCTCACCTTGTGTTCTTAAATTAGTTTTGTGTAATTTGTATACAACCATAAGAAGCAGAATGAGACAAAGCAGGAGTATTGTAGATATTACAATAAAGGCTCTTTATAGAACTCTTGACTATGGAGGTATTTTCAAAAGGTTATACATGATGAGATGTGAAAAACTATTGACGTGAATGGACATCTCTTATAAATATAGCAAAAATTAATGTGACCAGGTTTTTAATTAATTTAAAAACTAGTAAAAATGTAAAATTCCAGCTTTGAGGTGCACACAGGTTACTAATTTTTAAATTCTAAATCCCTGCGTGTGGTGCATATTACATAGTGCTGATTAGGGACAAAAAAACTCATTTTATTGACATTGCTTTTGACTCTGTGCCTTACCAGAAAGCCCCTCCCTCGTGCTTCACATTTTTAGAAACCCTGTCCTAAAGTATATTATGTATGCTGGTGTGGGTAGCAACTCTTCATTAGCATTGATAGTACTGTGATGGGGTTAATTGTTTGACTTTATTCCTTGGAATATTGTAATTTTCTTTAATTCTACCCTTTATTTCCAATCACGAGATCACTTTATATGTGTGTTGGTGAAAATAAAACAAACTCACCCTAAAGAACTAGTAAAATAATGTAAACACATGTTTATGAAATAACATGTAACTAAAGTAAAATGAAACTACAGCTAGCAGAATGCACAAACAAAATATTAATTATCAAGAGAGAGGGAGTAAATTATAAATATAAAGTGCAAACACATCGAAGTAGAAAATTTAAAAAAATCTCTTCTTTCAAAGTAAGATAAATCATGTGTGTGATTTGTTTTGGCTATCATATATGTGACACTTTAAAATAATCATATTATGCAATTAAATGTTTGCCTTTGAACAAGGTTATTATTATTAATAGCACTGCGTCTTACTGCCCGTTTGGGTTATACGCACTTTCACTAAGTTTGATGCCAAATAATTAAAAACAAAATATTGATAAAATTAATTTGATAGATTAATCTGGCAAAAATTGTTAATATTGGTTTAATCCTAATTGTAAATATCAAATGTGTCAAGGACCTAATAAATTACTTATTTTGTAATTTGGGCTAACGTTTCAAATTTAATTCTTTGAAATAAGAAGATACCCCTCCTTACCTCTTGTATGTCAGGAGATGTTGGGGTCTCTTACAGCTGTATTGTTGATAACCTCAGGTTTGGCTGTAAATCTTCTATTTTCAGCAATTAATTATGTTGGTAGGGGAGTAAACATTTTGAATTTCATTGTGTTAGAAACTCAACAAAACTTATTGCGTGAGGTTGGCGAGACTGGTTGTTGCGAAAGAAAGACAGGACAGTGAGTGTGTGGAATGGTGGCGGTTGGACGTGGAGGAGAGGTGTGCGAGCGGGGGTTGTGTTTCAACAAGTGCGCTATAATTAGACCATATGAGGTACAATAATTGTCACATATTACTGACCTAGCTAAAGTCAAACATTAAATGGAAGGTTTTTTGACCATCTTGTAATATATGCTTGTTAAATTCGACTTTTTCACACTCAAATTGGAAAATGACTTGTTTCTATAGTGGTTCTAATACGTACAAGATATGTATCTAGAGCAAAGGTCGGTATTTGAAACATGCTGCACATTCTCTTGGATAGTTACCTTGATTGTCATACAAATGAACATTCGGTGCACCTTTTAGAAAATACAAATACATGTTGTAGTCAATGTTGATAACATATTCATATATTACTAGCATTATTTTATAGCGAAAATTGACAGTCGCGTATCACATGGTTTTGACATATGAATATGTGAAAGTAGATTTAGTTACTTTTTCTAGTTGTCAGATACGTTCGTTCATTCATAAAAAAAAATATTGATAAATTGGGGTAGACACTTAAACTGCATGTACACAGAAAGAGCATGTTGCAGCGCATATTTAAATATATTGTTTCTTAAGATCATTTGATCACTTTTCCTCTTGTTTGTCCAAACGCGCTGACAAGGAAAATCAAGGTCTTATGACCTACTTCTTTTATATTTAACAATTGTATTGGATCAGAATATTAAGTGACCTTGTGCATATGTTCTCTTATATAATGACTGCTGTCGTATTTACAATTTTCATTAAATTATATTCTTAATCGTCTACTGGTTTTATGTGCCACGCATTATTGATAACTTTTATTCCTGAGACACATAAATAAATAATGGTAGATCTCTTTATTTTTGGTATTAAAATTTTACACATTTCTGAATTGGTTTTCTCAAAGTTTTCCTTGACAATTATACATCATGATTCATATTGCCAGATTATTGAGTTTGTGCAGGAGTTTCATTTTAAAAATTACATGTCACATTTTCAAGTTCACTGACTGTGACATTAAGAACTCGAAATTTCATTGCTGCACTTACAAAAGTACCTCACCTCTACCTATCTCGAACTAATTTTATCCAGTCTACCTCACTACACCCTTCATATCTTTTCAGCTTATACATATATATACATCCTGAGTGAGGGATAAGTATGGTTGAATTTAGAGGAAGTGTACCCCATTTGCATTGAGGGAGAATAGATAACAATTTCGTAAAAACCACTTACAATACACCTGACTGGGATTTGAACCCGCTGTCATAGACAGTTTAGTTTAACATAGTGACACCTCAAACCATATAGCCAGCGAAGAAGGTCTCTGTAATGTTATCCACCTATCTGTGATTAGATATACCCAGGGTTTGCCATTCAACTCTGGAGTACAAGTCTGTCAGGTGCTAGTAGTCATGTGATGAAACATTACACAGCAGTACCTGCAGCCACTGCCGTCCATAGTGACAACTTTGCCCATAAAGTTGGCAAAATATAAATTAACAAAGATTTGTTAAAATGTGGAAAAGGTGAAAAACACGGCTCTCAGTGAGGAAAAGCAAATATATTATTGGAACGGATAGAGAGTCATATGATTACAGGGGAAAAAAATGATGTTAGGACTATGACAGCAAATAAGAGAGCATAGGAATAAATAACCAAAAAGTTTAACTCTCTTGGTAATTTCCAAAAGGTAAGTATGGTCTTATTTCATAGATTTTTTATTTGGATGTGTTAGATTGGACAGATTTATATTAATTGGGAAGTTAGCTTATCAAAATCTAAATACCTAGGCCCGCCATATTCTCTCAAAAACCAATCAATATCAAAATACTTGCCGTTATGAGGAATATCATCGAGAGTATATGAAGTACAGCTGGAGCCTGCTTGAGACCAGACTTTTCTGCATCATTAAGCCGCTTGATTGTCTTAGCATGAAAATCCATACGCCTTCAACTCCGGTATTGTTATTCTCGCACATGACCCTAAATGTCATACTCATCTAATCTAGTTTGCTCTTGAGGTCACAGTGTGAATCCAACCGAGATTTATTAAGGAGGTTTTTCCTTGTGTGTATTGGATTCTGCCGCAACACAGCATTATAATTTGTAAACATCTATCGGGAGAATGATCATAAAATATATGTTTATCAAATATTAAGGGTTTGCGCGATTAACGAATTTCGGGATTTTCGCGGGGAAAAATATTTCCCGTTCCCAACCTGATTTTCTAGAAACATTATCTATAATACCGAAAAGTTTGGGAATGGGTTTTTTTTTCTATATTTAATTTTATTTAATTTTCGTGTTTTATTTATTATTTAAATATAAATATGTATGCCAACCTATTCTAGATGTAAATTTATATTTAATTTGTGTTTCTTAAATGTTTATAATTTAAGTAGCCTATATAATAGCAAAAGCATTAAAAATTGTTTAAATTTTCAACTTTATATATATTTAAATTTCCTCTATCAGGGTCTATGTATTCATTTAACAAATTAAATATTGTCAGTGTTTTGAGGTAGCAATTTTAGAAATAATTAGTCTTACACTTTTAATTCCCATTCTCGTCTCTAACCAAAAAAGTCTATCTCGCACACCCCTATCAAATATGTTGATTATCAGCTGTTTAAGTTAGCTCTGTAATGCATCATGGGTCAACATACAGCGTGTGAGTTTCTGCACAGCTCAAACAGATTCAGCTCACTATTTTCAGCAAACACATGAATCAATAGTTACTCGTCCTCCACAAAAATGCATGTACATTTCCTCAAAATTCTACCTCGTTCATCTTTAACCCATAAGCATAATTAAAATATGTTAAGCTCAGGCAGATAGTATGCTATGCGAACGTCTTTCCAATTTTACTATCATAGTCCAGTCTTAAACCTTTCTTGGGGGTCTTTGTTGCATTATCGTCCTCTTTTTTTACTTCACAAATTAAGTAGCTATTTTTATATTATATAATATGACAGTCGAACTTAATTCTCCTCAGCTCATTTTGTAAACATCCAGTGTTAATCACGTAATGATTTTCTACCACACACTTCATAATATAACACACATATTTTGTTGACACAAATCTTAATTCATATCTAATCTAAGATCATTGGTGATTTACTTCATAAATAATACAGATAATCTAATTATTTATAAACACAATTCAAATTATAGTCTGCACTAATTAAATCAGAGTATTTTAGGAAAGAAAGGAAAGAAATCCCTAAATCTTTAGGGAGAATTGTTTTTCTGATGAATGTTTAACTTTATTTGTACCATGTGAAGTAGCGACTAGCTTGTATATAATATTTACTATTGCAATTTTCTTTGACTACATTTGCATTTATTTAAAATTTGGTTAAAGAGTTCCTCCTCCCAGTTACCAAAACATGTTTTAATGTTCTTGGTACGGTATGTATCTTCATTGGGTGTAATATATCATTTGTTTTCTAACATATACAGGGTATCATATATTCTAGGGGCATATTTATTCCCTTCGACCAAACATCAAGAGAAATTCATATAAACATGGTTATTGAAATGGTTGGTTGTAGAATCATTAAAGGTTTACCTCAAAGATGGATTGGTCGGAGCCTGCTTGGTAACCAGATTTGAACACAAATGATTTTTATCTCAAGTTCATTGTTTATATAACTCTTGTTCCTTAGATTGAGCAAATCCAAAATGTGTAACCCCTCAGGTGTATTCAACAGAATAAGACAAATAATGAAACACAGGCTCAATACATCTAAGCAGGGCACCATTTTGAAACATTTTTTAAACCAAATGTCTGTCTTCTTGTATATTTTTTTGTTTCTTTTAATTTTATTTTGTTTAATTCTATTAGATTGCTTATTAATTAAAAAATAAAATTCCTCCTAATGTAGAAACAAAGTGTTTCCAGACCATGTTTTTATGAAGTTTTCTTAGTGTTTGATTGGTAGGAATACACCCCTAGAATATTTGACACCAATAAAAATACACCCTGTATGGTTTAATTAATTTATATTAGTTTAAAAACTATACTTACACATCTGATTCAAACTTGGGGACCTTCGGCTTAGCTCTCCATTTCCAAGTGGTTCGTTGACAGCATAAATAGTCGATGAATCCACACGTTTATCACAAACTCTTGTCTTAAACTATGAGTGAAACATAACCCTAAGCACAGTAAAAAAAATCCCCTTAACTCACTAGTAGAGCATTGATGCGCTAAGCTAAATGTTCTGGGTTCGATTTTATTTTACAGGTGTAATTTTTCAATTAAGTCATATTAATTAAACCATAATAACTTTCTCACAGATATATCATATTAACATCAACTTCTACTTATTGTGTGAAATCATTTGTAGAGTAGATTTCTTACATTTGTAAAATTTTATTATTTCTTAGTGTCCATTTAAATAATAAAGAAAGATGTAAGTGAAATACATGTTTATCATTTAAATAATTATATTAGATCTGATTGGTAACGCAGTCTATCAGTTGCTAATTCATATTGGGTGAGTATAGTGATGAGAGCTTGCTAGATCTTGGAAACTAAGTCAAAACTTTAGCCTGTTTCAAAATATATATTCAACTCTTAGAATATATCTTCGTAGTTATGGTAGGGTAAATAAAGTTGCATTCATGGGGTGGGATACTATAATAATTTGTTTTAATGTTTCCACACTTTTTAATATTGTATTAAAATTACAACACCTATGGAAATTTGACTACAGAATTTGTGTGAAACTTTGTGCAACCGCATCTGATATCTCATATTAAAAAAATCATGTGTTAATTTTTATTAAAAACATATCTTGAGAAATGTTTCTGAAATCCATGGAATATTCATAAAACTGCAAGCACAAGTAAATCTCACTAAAATACTACATTTCATTGTTCTACCTCAATTTCAACAAGTTGTATTTATTGTGCTTTGTTCATTGGGGGAGTATTCTAACATTCACAAATATATTTAAATTCTTTATAACTTTTATAGTGTCATACATGTGGTTTATCATTCATTGCAGCCTAGAATGGCTCTGAGGAAGATCAGCATCGAATGAACTGTCTCCATAGTAACCCAATTTAAATTAAAGGCTTATCAAAATATGCCTTAATTAATTTAAAAGTTACTAAGGACATAGAGACAATCAAGAATTTAATTAGGGTTTTTATATTAAATAATATATTTAATACAAGGGTAATTATATGGACTGGAATGTTTTTTGAATACCCCAAAGAATTGTATAAATATTTTGTTGGAGAGTGTAGTTAATGTTAAACTACTTCATATATATATATATAATTATTATATTAATATATATATTAATATATATAATTATATTTTAAATAATCCCTAACTCTCTTTATATAGAAAGTGAGCAATTAATTAAAATATAATGATCTATATAATTAATTAAATATAATGATATATATTTAATTAAAAAAATCAGGGGTAACAAAAAGTAACTTTTCAACTAGAGGTAGTTTTTTTTAATTGAGAAAAGTAACTTCTTTGGAGCTAAAAGCTAAGTTGAATATGTCTACCATAGTATTTGGCACTAGAGGGCCAATTCTTTTAGTCTTAAACACCGCCATTCTATTGTCATGTTGAATATACAAATATAGTATCGCCATGCTTTTTGTAGACTTAAATCATTAACTTAACATTACTTAATTTTGTTTCAGACTATTCTAGCTTCTAATTAAACATACATGGGAAACTGTCAATTTTAGAGATTAGTGGTGGCAAATACCGACGATAAAAGATATTTTATATCAAAATGGGCATGGGGAAAAAAAATTTACCTGAAATGTGGTGTGGGCCATGTGAGGTTTTTGCAAAAACTAAAAAGGGATATCAAGCAGTAATTAAACATATCAAAGTAAAGAAATATTGTGAACATGGTAAAGATAACTTACATTCTGTTCATAGTTGCCAAAAATATCCCATCATTTGGTCAAACTAGTTTTTCTAATTATATTTGAGTATGATTAAATTTATATTAATGTCAAAATATTCTATAATGTATAGCATCTAGGATATATATCTCTTTCTTTTATTATTTTTTTTCTCCTAATAACTTTGTGAAATGCTAAGTAATTCAAGTAAGGCCTTGCCCGGTCAAATTTGTTAAGAGATTGAATATAAAAAATAAACAAAATTTGTACTAATTTAACTATAATCAAAGAACAACTTTTGATTTATGTTAGAGAAAGGTTGTGGTTTTTAGTTCAATACATTTTTTTTTTAAATTGATCATCTGAAAATTAAGTATGTATCTTAAAATAATTTTATTTATCTGAGGTATTTAACATACACTTTTTGAACCGATTGATTATATCAGCATACAAGAATTTTTATGAGCGAGAGCAATCTGACAATTATGCCGGAAAAGGTATTTTCATATAACTTCAAGGGTTCTTTTACATACCACAATCGACATGGGACCGATGGCTTTACTTTCCCTCCAAAGGAAGTTGTGCTACAGATTTTAATTGTTCAATAAACATTTGTCAGCCCCGGCTGGGTTTTAATCCACACATATGAGGTCCTGAGGTGAGCACTTTACTACCCCAAGACCACAGGTCCACAAAGACATTTTTATATATAATCTAGGATTATTTTTTTTCCACACACTCTATAGTTGTATATTATTGGCATTTATAATATATTTCAAAAGTGATAGTTAAGTATCCATTGCTTTATGTAATGGATATATGAATGTAATCTATTAACGTTTGTAATTGTTAGATGGTATTAGAAAGGACAGTAACTGGCATTTCCATAACTATTTTGATGTATAAATACACCAAATGATGTGTTCTGTAGCTGTCCCTTTTGAAAGATATAATAGAACACTATTTATGTTGGCCACAACAACATTTCTATGTATCTTCTTAAAAGTCTCTCCTGCCATGTGCTTACTTTCTTACTGTGCCTTCAAATGGCATTAACACTGCAGAGATGAACATTTTCCGCATTGTCAGATTGTGGTGGAAGGATTGAATTTTGGAGGTGGCACCTAAAGCCTACTATATGTATTTACATAAAATAGCATGTTAGCATTGATAAGAAAAAAGGGGGATATGTGAATAAATCTTGTTAGCAAATACTCGACTCAATCTTAAAATAATTTTAATTAACTTATTGATGATAAACATATTGAAGTATGAACATAGCAGGTCTACAAAGGTTCTAATTCATTTGGTTTTTTTTACTACCACCACCACCACCACCACAAACAAGTGCTTTTGTGGCTGCATACTTTAAGGCGTCAGTCTTGTATTAGACTAGATTGCCGATGACAATCTTCCTCATCGCTCTTTATTAGCATTATTAGTACACATGCATACAACCTCAACACGTTCTAGATAATATTAATAGAAAATTAAGGGAAAAATTTTACGTATCGCATCTCAAACGGTAGTCAACCTACAAAAGCGTCAATATAATTTTGTGTGTGCATTTAATTTGTTTCCCCCTACCTCCCATATGATTGTGCATGAGACCTGTAAGCTTTCTACTGGTATAAATGATTGATAATCAAGCTAATACTTAGTTGTGTACGATTGTGTCTGACCTGACCTAGTCTCCTACACAGGACCATGCAGCAAAGGAGAAGGCTCTCCAGACAATGTCCAGCATGTCCAGTGCGCAGATTGTGTCTGCGACGGCAATCCACAGCAAGGCGGCCGTTGGGTTGGCCTCCCTGGGACTGGCATCACCCTCCTATCCTGGAGTAAGTCACTATAAATCAGTGGTCCCCAATCAAGGGTGGGATAATTAATAAATAATGTTAAAAATCAGCTAAGAATTGAAAACTTTTTTCTTATCTCAATTCATTCTCCAAAGTAGGTAAGATTATTATTTTTTTGTTATTGGATAAACTGCCTACCATTTTTAATAATTCACCTATTAGGTGACCAGTCACATGCTTATTTTCTAACTCGCGAGACTCATATCACCTCCCAAATTATCCTCTCCACCCTACCTTCAGCCACCATTGCGGCTACATGCAATACCACCAACTCTTCATCTCTGATTCTCATTGACTTAAAGTGGAAAGTGATCTTAACTGTGCTCTGTCAATCATCAAACCCACTATTCAAGAACTGGTGAAAACAAAACAAATTTATAGCCATCTTGAAGAAGGGGGTGGGGATGGAAATTTGATGATCTACCAAGGTCAGGTGAAAAAGTTTGGGAGCCACTGCTCTAGATCTATTTGGAAACAACTAACACTCCACCACCAGAGCCTTGTGTTTTCTATAATTTAGTAGAAAAGAAAAACAGTCTTCTTAATGTTCAGTCATTTTACTCCTATTTATAATAACACATCGCTCATACCCTACATTATTTCGAAATAGTTGAGGTTACATCATCTTTCTTAAGTATTTCTAACAGGGTGTCCAGTGACCTGAAAAACATGGAGAAGTCAGGGAATTTGCTTGGTCAGGGAAAAATCATGGAATTTAATCAAATTTCTGGGATTTTCACAAATCACTAAAAAAATATGCTACTTATTTTTACATTAGTCAAAATAACATTTTTTCTCCCTAGCTAACACACATCACCAATCTCTTTTAGCACAGTTGAGCGTAATAAAATTAATTCTCAAAATCAACAGGTAATGTTGGTGTCTTTCCACTCCTCTATGGCATATCTTAAGCCTAAGCTGAGGCATGTCTATGCACATGCGTGGTAATTATATTACCTACTTTATAGGGCGAACAAACTAATAAAGAATGTGTCTCACAACAATTTTAAATTGTACAGGTGTAAGGAGATCTTTTAATGTCTCACTGAAATCTAACTTAAATCATACTACCCCATAGCCTATTATTGCCTCAGGCTGATTACCCTTTAACCCCTTCATACAGTGATGCAATCTTATACTCTGTAGGCCCACTGTTTGTAAAAATATTAACAAAACCATGTTTGAATATATAGTGACAGGAAAATTTGTAAATTGTCTCTGGAAAACCTGGAAAAGTCAGGTAATTTTAAAATACTACTTGGCTGGACACCCCTTCCAAGCTATCTACCAAAATACTAGCAATTCTGGTCACAAAGTGAGTCTAATCTGGAAATCTGTTTACTCTATTCTGGCTTGCTGCAAAGAGAAGGTTCCCCTCTCCTCTGCAAGCAAATGCTGGTGTAGTTTCTTATTATCATGTTTATTTAGTGTTAATAGTTTGCAGTCGCTAATGGCAACTACTGACATTAAAATTATTCAATTATTTAGACACATTCAAAGTTCACCTAATCTAAATTTATTATTATTAGTAGTTTGTACATCGTGGTTTTTAACTCTTAATCTAAGAGATTGGTATGATTAGGGTATTTTATAGGAATTGCAACCACATTAGAGTGGAGATGAAATGGGAGTGATAAACCACCCCCATTGCAACCAGCCAAGATTCTAACTATTTCTAGACAAAAAACTAGACATTCTTTGAGATGGAGCCATTTTACTAGAGAAACCCGGCCACAGCCTGGAAACAGTTCATGAGGATGATGAGACTCGGATATTAATTGTTGAGTTTATTACCAATATATTGTTGATAGAAGATTATGAGAATGAGATGTTACATAATGAAGTACAATAAATACACTTGAAAAATGCACACAATAAAATAACATGAAAACACATTAAAAATGAATGAATTATAAAATATATAATTTAACATTAGACAATATTTAATTTTAAAGATAATGAGTTATCAGACAGTGATTATTAATGAAATTATTATATATATAGATAGGCTTTGTGATAAACAAATAAAATATGCCAAGTTTACTAACAAATATTAATAATTACAAAATTAATAAGCAAAGATATACATAAAGTTGACTAGAAATGTTGTATAGAATTTGAGGCTATAGTTGTTTTTTAATTGCAAGTCAGCAGTGATATAAAAAGTTGATGAGAATGGAAATATGTGATTAGTTTTAAAATATAATTAATTTAACTACAACATCAACATCTTACCTTGTATGGCGAAGCTGCCCCATACTCCTTTAATTTCCAGTCAGACTTTGATCCATATTTGAGGATTGTTTAAAACCAGACAATTTGCAAACTTTCACTTGGAAAAAAAGGGACCACTGAATCCAACGTTTTCTTTGTAATTTGCACTGGACGGACACACACACACACAGAATTGAGCTTTGTGAAAGCCAGTTTAGTGACACTAGACGGTAAATTTTGTCTCTTCTTTATGAAAACCATCTTTAAATTGAACTGTTTTTGAAAATGCCTGCTTGATAGCAATATTGTCACTTGGGACTACCCCCCTTCCTCACACTCTTACGTCACACCACATGTTTGTACCCTATAAGGGTGGTAAATAATATGTTAGCCTAATACACAAATATATATATATGTCTAAAATGCATAACCATTATCCAAATTATTAAATATTTATTTTATGTAATTTTACTTAACCATTCTAAATTATTGTAGCAAATAATCACTATGGTCTTGAACCCTTTTTTGAGAGTTGACACACTGCTTAGCTTGCAATAAGTATTCAGCAGGCTCTGGGTTGTATAAAACTGAGTTTATTGGGCAATATTTGAAGGGGAGGAGCAGTTTTGCAACCCCATTGGTCAAGATCATTAGAACTTATCTAGCTTAGCCTGCTGTTTTCAAGCAGCTGATCCTGGGGTCCATTATGTGATACGTAGAGCCTTTTGGAGGAAACTTACTTAAAACACAATATTCTTGGACTATGAACAAATATAATTCTTAAATTAGTAATTTATAAATACATTATACATGTATATATATTCACACTTTAAACATTAATATTTACACGTACAACATTTATATAAAAACTAGTCAAGGGTATTTGGTGCAGGATTAACATACCTAGAGATTACGCCTCTGGGACAAAGACAGCTTCATTCCACTATACTTGTACAGATCTGTCATGTGGGATCATACATTCAGCGTCTTATCATTTATATTACATTCACGATAGGTTTTTACCTGGATGACAGTTCGAAAATCATATGTTTAGGTTATGGGTTGACAACACTTGTAAAATATCACAGTTTTGTTATAAATGTAAATATCTTTAATTACCTGTTATATATTTCATTTAAAATAATGTAAACTTAAGTTTTCTCATACTATTTCATATTTTTAAATAATTTCATTTTATCCAACTCGAAACAATATTGTAAATATAATTAAATGTGCTTATTTTTCGTTTTGGAACGTTATTGATTATGTTTAATATAGAGCACACATCAATACCTTTTAATACAGGCATCGTATTCACTTGGAAAACAGAAAATTCTTTTTCATTTTTTTTACACACAATAAATTATTTTATGATTATTTTATTGTTATTTTGAAATATTTAACCGAATAAAATAGTTTCATATACTGCGTGTCTGCATCATTGTAGAAAACTTGTTTACCGCTATGTTCAATCATATGGTTTAGATTCGTCAGTCGCCATTTTGAGGCTATGTTCATTAGAAGTTTTTGTGAAAGTAGTGTTAATATTTTTTAAGGAGAATAAAACTATAAATAAACTTTGTGTCCGACCTCAAATAAATATATAAATAATATTGGCCTAAATTACTGTGGTTAACTATCACAGTAATATATTACCATCTGTTTTCATTACAGTCATTCAAAGTGATAGATGTCAGCTGTTGGCGTAGTGATATATTAGGGATTACTTCTAGTAACATTTCGAGCTGTCATTCAGGTAAACTTAGCTCGTGAATGACTTATAGTTATTTACTATGTTCTATATCTTATTTGCGGGTATGTGGCCGTGAGTTATTATTAAATTTAAATCAATCTTGTGATAAAGTTATTTATTTAATGTCATTACTGCACTAAACAAAGTGATTAACCAACCCATTATCACACATTATTTTATTTAAAACAGTTACTATGATATGTCTGAGGCAGATTAAGCATGCTACCTTCATTAGAGAGAGTGGGGGTTGCTTTCTGCTCACTAAGATGTACATTAGAGATGCATCATTCCATTGTCCCTCCCTTGTTCTATTTTGAGGAAGACTTCGGCCTGTCTGGGCAAGAGACGGACTCTACAGTTAAAAGACTATTAAAATATTCTTAAATTTTGAACATAATAGTGAATTGCTTTTATTGTGTAAATATAAGCAGGCCGATAAAATAAATGTGTTGAGTTAAATACATTTCTATTGTTGAAAAACCAGTCATTAACATGCTGTGAGAGTTTGTGACGATTAATGTTAAATTACTTGAATCAATAGTTGAATATTTATGTGCTTAATGTGTTTATATTTGTTAATTGACAGTGGGCTCTGTAATTTGTTAATATAAAGCTCTTGTCAGAACATAACTTTATAAGATACAATGTTTGAGATTTGAAGTAATTTGTGGTTTTTGATTAAAATATTAAATTTATATGCAGGAAATTCTTGATTTATGTGTCTTGTGCAAAAAAAATCAAATTTATTTAGCAAAGATTTTTATTTAATTTTACTCCTTGCTAAACTATATGTGTCTGGCTAGATATAATTTGTTTATTTATATGTTATTTTATGTCTTTTCAGTTCTGGCAACCAGGTCTTCAACCAGGAACATCTCAAGAGTAAGCTATATTTGTAAATAATTGTATTATTTATTATACCAGTGGCGGTCGGTGGACTCGGGAGCTGGGCAAGAGGCCTTGACATTTTTTTGGCATTAATTTCTTGGGAGCATAAATTAAGTCAAAATAAACTATAAATCATGAACTAATTTTAGGATTACCATTTTGAGAGTAGAGCAATAAAACAATAATTTGATAAAAATAAATTAACTTAAATCTATAGATTAAGACTTACTATAAAAATTACTGAGAGTAAGTTGCAGAAGATCAGTTGTTGGTCTACCAGTTTTAACAATCTCACTTTTAAAAGCAAAGTCTAGAAAAATGAAAAAGATTTCACTAACAATTCACTAACTACACATTCTTTGTTAACCACACACATATTGAAGATATAAATCTATATTATAAATAAAATAAAAGATAGAACAAATTATGACACGTACAAAACCTGCCAGTAAACACAACTAAGGTATAAATGGCACTGCGCATGCTCCAACATTGACGATGGGCACCAGGTGGATATTTACAGTTATTATTTCACTCCACGGTAGCAAGAGGCAGTTTAAACTGCTTTTATTCTCCCTCTATTGGTAATATAGGGGACCTATAAACGGGCATGCGCCATTTGCCATTTGAAGGTCATAGAGGCACGGTTGAGAATGCTTTTAGTAAGCTATCCCGTTAACAGGGGCATTGTGGAGAGGACAGCCCCACAGACACACTTGAAAAATAAAAACTTAAACAAAGATGCTACCCAAATAATTATATTATGTTTGGGATTTTAATTTCTTTTGCATTATTTTAATATATTTGAAATAATGAGAATTATTTCATTTAAAGTAAGCAAGCAGTGCCTTCAATGCTTAATGAACCGACCACCACTGTATTATACTAATATTTATTACAATTTAATTCCAAAACAAACCACCTCGGTTTAGGGTAAAGTGCTCGCCTACAAACTGATGTTTGTAGATTAAAACCAGGCTGAGGTCGATGGATTTTTACCACTAGCCAACTTAAGGGATGTGTGTACAGCTCGGGTTTGGAATCACATCAGGTCCAACTCTCCGGTTGTAGGCTCACTATTATTTATATAATTTAAAATAACCTTTTATTTAATTGAATGGATTTTTTTTACTGGTTTAACATAATAGCTTTATTTCAATTTTTTGTTTTTGCCTTTTTTTTTATTGCTTCACTTATATTTTTATTTGTTTTGTCTCCTGGATTATAAAAAAAGCCTGTTTGTATGTGGCTAACAACGTACATACAAACATGTTTAAAAGAAGCTTGTATCTGATCAGCTGGTTGCTGTTTCATGTCACAGTGTGAAACCCTTCTCTCAGCCCCCATACTCTGGCAAGCCTGCAACGGCTGTGTCATCGAGTGACATGAGTCTCCAAGCTCCGCCCCCACCGCCCTGGGAGGGTAGAGCCATAGCCACTCACAAACTACGACTAGTGGAGTTTTCTGCCTTCATGGAGCAGCAACGAGATGCTGACACCGTGAGTTACAATGTCACACCACCCCATTATGATTATGATGATGATGTTGACATTGTCTGTAATACATAGCTCCTTAGTCAATGTCATAATGAATGGTCTAGGCGTGCTTCGGACTGTCATACTACCGGCAATCATGGTTACCATGTATTTGAGAGAGAGAAAAGAGGAATTAAATCAGCATGGAAAATTACATATTGGGAAGAAAAAAAACATTATTTATGCCCAAGAAAGAGTATTTTTTACTTGTTACAATTTTCTTCAAAAATTCAAGAATACCATTGTTTTAATTATAAAATCGTTCACATGACATCTTCTTAAAATTATATTCCACTGTTAAAATCTACTTCATAGATTCAGCAGATAACTTCTTTCTACATTTTTCACTGACCACTCAGAAGACACAAATACTTTTTTGGAAGTCCTCTCTAAATTTGAATTTTTGCTTAGGTAGTTTTAGAAAATAGTCAGGTCTAACCACAAATGACAACATAACTTAAGTTAATCAAATATGGTACCAATTTAATTTTAAATATTATCGTTTCACTGATCTGATATTTTACTTTCTCGCAACTCTTAAGAGAAAGAATATTGTAAATGTCACAAAAATGTAATTCAAGATGTTGATTGTTGTCAAAGTTTTATTACCCTCTAAACCAAAAAAAAAACTGTTTTTTTTTTTTGCAGTGTCCTCTGTCTGTTACTGGGACTAGAGCAGAAACTGTTTTACCGATCAGGCTAAAAATTGTTGTCTATGGTTTTCATATGATTTTCTGGATTTTTGGAAACTATCCATCCAAGGATAGCTTAATGAAAATTTCAAATTTTGATCATATCTTCGCTGCTCTTTGAGATATAAAATATCATTGCAAGGTTGTACTACTCTAAAAAAATAAAATAAAATAAAAATCTTTAATTTGAAATAATGTTTTATAAAATCAATATTTTATGAGTAATAGTCAAATATTTATTTTTTAAATTGAGTTTTGGAAAATAGGGACTTGAAAATGCACCTAACTAATATGTTTTTGTAACATTCTATATTATTTTGTATATGCTCTTTGATGAAATGGGATATTCTTTTTTTATCCCATTATGTTTATATTTAACAATGTAGATCATTTTGTTTCACACATCTTCACAAGTTATAAGTGTAATTTAGATAAAGCGGCGAGAAAGTTTGCGATGCACCATACCATTTATTTTCTTCTTGGCAACATCGTTGGTCAAAATGCGGGTAATTTTGCATTATTAAAAAATCTGTCCGGACACACATTTTATGTCTCAAAAATAGGACATGCTTAGGCAAAAGAGGACGAATGGTAACCCTATTGATGATGGTGATTTCCACACCTTTCATGTGTCTAAAGTCTAGAGCAGGCATGTCAAACTAGTTGATCCCAAGTACCACAGCGAAAATACCTAGGGGCAGCATTTCACCATCTAGATAGAAAAATTAAAATTCTTATTAATATAAAAAATAAAGTAAATATTATATACAATTTTAAGGCTGATTAAAGATGGGGTTGGGGCAGAGAGTGGGAAACCACTTAGGAGAAATACCCTCAATACACCTGACCAGGATCATAAACCATGCGGCCATCTAAGTGCATCACTTTCACAATTAATTATTCGTGTGTTTCCATAAGCCGTAATGTCTCGGAGTGTTTATTCCTTTTCATAAGAGAAAAAAAAAAATTAACCTACATAGTGCTTAAACACACAACATATTGTACAAATTTAACAATTTTTTTTAATCAATATATAGTTAGTAAGAAGTAAAAATTGAATTTACCAATACCATTCTTACTTGTTAGATTTCCTCTGATAATGGCCAATTTACAAATGTCATTTGGAGTTGTATATTTCTATGACGTTTATAAAAATAAAATTGGGCCGTATTGTATGTTGGTTTATCAGAAGATTCGTGGGCAGCACAAAATTATGGGTAGAGCCACGTGGAGCCCCAGGCTGTCGGTTTGACTTGACTGCTCTAATGTATCAAGCTGGCAGTCGACTAGTTGACTAGGGATGCCACTTGTTTGTCGAGTGTTTATAAAAAATGTTTGTACTAAATATTTACATTAATGTTGGTGGTCACATAAGCTAATGCTTACATCTCTTGTTGGATTGGATTTTTGCTGTCAAGATTGGATGTTAAATCTCATTTGGGTGGGCCTGGTATTTTATGGTAAATGGTGTTACATTTTACCCTAGCACAAATGTTGGTACATTTCCTCTAAAATTCTATCTTCTTCATCCTTATCCATTATTATAATTTATGGATGTGTGTAGCCCAATTAGGTACTAAGACGCTGTGGTGTATATCCCTGTTTCAGTACCACAAACACCTTTTTGTCCATATTGGAGGATCGGCAACCTATGCGGATCCTTTGCTAGAGGCTGTGGATGTTCGGCAGATTTACGACAAGTTCCCAGAGAAGAAAGGAGGCCTTAAAGAACTTTACGACAAGGGTCCTCAGAATGCTTTTTTCTTGGTCAAATTCTGGGCAGATCTCAACACCAATATTCAGGATGAGGCAGGGGCTTTCTACGGGGTCACAAGCCAGTAAGTCTTTCTATATCCGCGGATAGTACTGCACTTGAAGCCAAATTTTAGATGTTAGGTCTCCTCTATTATTAAATTAATTTTAACGGTTGGATTTATTTGGGTATAGCCTTAATGGGCATTATTAATAAACAATTAAAAATTGGCAAGAATCACCAAAATGGCTTAAATAATGTACAGATAATTACATTGCTGAAAATATTCTTGGATATAAATTTTATAATTACTTGTTTTTAAATGTATAAAAATGTGTGTCTAGGTATGAAAGTAACGAAAACATGACCATCACATGTTCGACGAAGGTGTGCTCATTCGGCAAGCAGGTGGTGGAGAAGGTGGAGACAGAGTATGCAAGGTTTGAGAATGGTCGATTTGTGTACCGCATCCACCGCTCCCCCATGTGCGAGTACATGATCAACTTCATTCACAAGCTGAAACACTTGCCAGAAAAATATATGATGAACAGTGTGCTTGAGAACTTCACAATATTGCAGGTACTTGTATACATTGGCATTGATTGTTAAAGGAAACAATTTTGACTTCACATCCATGACTGTTTCCAGTCTGTGGCATGGGTCAGTTTAGTAAAATATTTACATCTTCTTCTATCCTTCCACCATCCTTCCTCCTTAAATTTCTTCCATTCTTCTCCTCTCACTTGAACACTTTTTGTTATTTGCTCCACCCCTTTCTTTCTTGGTCTCCCTTGCGGTCTTTTTCCTTCCTAATTACACCCATACCATCTCAGTCTTGCTTCCTCTACTATCTCATGTACTCCCTGTACCCCCACTCTTCCCCGGATAGTTTAATTCCTAATCTTGTTTCTTCTCTTGAAAGCTAACATGCTCCTCACAAAATTCATTCTAATGGCCTCCACTTTCCTAGTCTCTCTAACATTCATTGTCCATGTTTCTGCTGCATGTGTGACAATGGGTAAAACACCTTACACTCCAACGGTACTTCTCTTCAACATAGCAGGTATCCTACACACCTATAGAACAACTCTCCCTGCTGTCCTCTTCTCATTGGATCCTCTTTACTTACACCTTTTGCTTCAATCAGACTTCCAAGATATTTTACCTTTTGCAGTTTTCTCAGCGCTACTCCATCCAACATTATAGCTTTACTAGGCCTTTGGTGACCTAGCGGTCTAGGGGTAAGGTGTCAGACTTCTATGCTGGCGGCCGGGGTTCAATCCCAGGTCCCGGCACAGATTTATCTGATTACCAAAACGGATTCCACGTTAAACTGTAGGTCCTCCATTTCATCTCACAACCACCCTACCATTACACATTAACGTAAGTGCGTATAACCCGAATGGGTATTAAGACGCGGTGATAATAATAATAATAGACCTTTATTCTCTTTCTTCCTTATCATTATCATCACTTCACACTTAACCATGCTAAATTTTATTCCACATTCTTTCACTTCCTCATTCCATTCTTGTAACTCTTCATATACTTCCTCTTACTTCTCCTCCCATACCATCAAGTAATCATAAAACATCATGGCTTTCATTCTTTCCTCCTGAGTTTTCCTGCCACTTTGTTCATGACCATTTCTATTACTATTACACACCCGCCTCGGTGTCGTAGTTGGCTAACGCGCTTGTCGTGTTGAGCTCGACTGCTGAGGACAGGGAGATCGAGGTTCGAATCTCGGTCGGGTGAACTGGGAGGTGGTTTTTCCTAAATGGTTTTCCACCCTCCCACGCAAATGCGGGTTCACTTCCTCTAATACAACCTTCCCAATTCCTAATCCATTAGAGTAATTAGTACTTAAAGTGTATAACCTGAACGGGTAGTAAGACACGGTGCTAAATAAATATTATCATTACAAATGGTGGTGAGGGGGCACTGCTTCGCTCTTTTTTATTTTTATTTAGAACCACTTCATTTTTCTTTTCACTCATTTCTACTCCACTTTCCACTTTGGCATCCTTCGCTCTCCAAACTTTATTTTATCCACGCTATCATATACCGTATTGGCCCGAAAATAAGCCGCATTTTTTTCCAAGAAACAGCTCTCATAAAACTCTTAATGCAACCTATAATCTCACTCTTAGATAATACACATTCAATGTTGTACCTATAGGATATGCATGTTGTTAAATCAATATATCTCGCCTCCGCTATTTAAAAATAAATGAACCTTGACAGCTGGCAAAATTATTTAAAAATAGATGAACCATGACAGTTGGCAAAGTTATTTAAAAATATATGAAGAATTACTAGAGTATGATTTTGGTAGGAAGAACAGTAGAAGTTAGTTACTAAAATTACTTAAACAATGTTAATATATTCATACATAAAGTCATGTCATCTGCAGATGTCACTTTTGATGGATATTATCAATACCTATCAAATAACACAAATAATGTAAGAAAATGCTATCAATGTTGGTCACAAATAAATATGTTTTGATTTTCTCTACTGTTCTTCCAACCAAAATCAGGGTATATCTTATTTGTGTGTACAATATTTGAGCCATAATGGCTGCAAAATAAAACTATTTTTTCAGCGCATTCTATTGGCAATATACACTTTTGGTAAATTAAGCTTAAGTATTTCTAGAGAGATTTTGTTTCAGTATGTTGGTCATCATTTATTTTAATGTGAGAATGATAATTTAGTGCATGTATTAAATTCGGAATATTTATTATATTGTGAGAACAATAATTTAGTGCCTGTATTAAATTCAGAAGTGCAACATGACGGATCATGTTGAGAAAAGAGCGGGTTTTCGCCAGTGAATAAAGTGCGAACAACTTACCTTTTTTTCCAAGCAATTTAATTTTGAGTATGAAAACTTACTTTTTTTATTTCCAAGTGACATCATTTTAAGTGTAAATATTGTGAGTTTTTTCTATAAAAGTGATTTTATTTAAGTAACCTAATTTTAAGTGTAAGCACCCACCATTAAACAATTTCTATTTTCAAATGATTTAATACACTGATCATATTTAAGTGGGAATATTGTTTTTTCTCTAAAAGTTGTCAAAAATTTCGGGGGCGGTCTATTTTCGGGCCAATACGGTACCTTCCCACATTCGTACCTTCTTTCTATCAGCTGTCGTATAGCAAAGATCAAGTCTGTTGTAAACCTCTTTTTCAGAAATCAATGTTGTTTCTCTCACCAACTTCCTTTAATTCTCTTTTCCAGTATTTTCTCTATATATTTTTGTACAGTGGCATGTCAACGTTATCCCTATAATGTGTACACTTCTTTTTGTTATGAAAATAAGTATTATAACGCCCTTCATCCAGTCTTCTGGTACTCTAGTCACTTTCCACAGCACTCTTTGCACCCAATATAACCATTCTATTCCTCTTCTTACAGCTCTTAGCATTTCCACAGCCAATTCGTTCACGCCCATTGCTTTTCTATATTTCCTCTTCTTCTGCTATTTCTTTCTACTCCTGATTCACTCTCATTCCTTTCCTATTCTGGGTTGAACATCTTCTCATAGTATCTCATAAATAGTTATCTTTCTTCTTCTTGTGTCTTAATTGTTCTTTTCTTCTTTCTTCATCAGTCTAAATTATTGACTTTTCTCTCTCCTTGCTTCCCCTTAAACCAGCTTTTTGCCATTTTAATTTTATTTCTCACAAACTCCAACAATATTCTACATTCTTTCTTCTCCGTCCTTCATTCCGTAACACGTCCTCAAACCCCCTATCTCATTTCCTATTTTTGTGTTAAGATCTCCCATTATTAATTGTCACACATGTTATAATATTTATTTAAATAACTATGATAGAATTGTAGAACACGACGCACAAATAAGAGTAAAAACACTTAACACATATTTACAAATATTTATATATTTTTATTAGTGCTGTGCGGGAATGACATTTTGACTTGGGGAAATTTTCGGGTGGGAAATATCGATTTCTCACAGGAATGTGAAACGGGAAACTTCACGGTAGCCCTTCCATTTTGAAAAATGCATGTATTTACGATTACATTCATTTGTAATCTAATAAATTGTATGTTTACATTGCACGTTCATGAAGTTGTACCCCCCTCCCCCATCTTAAAATCCACATTTTTATGATTGCAATCATTTGTTCTTCGTTTGTTCCTATAAAAAAAAAGCGCACATTTCGTTTTGGCAGGACAACACCAAGATTTATTTACATTAGGACCGTGGAGTGATGCCTTTATGGCAACCATATTCTCCACATGAACACATACAACTTTTAAAAATCAATATTTTATCTTTGCAATATATAATTTGTTCTTGGTTAATTTTAGCTTTCTTTTTGCGAAGATTTACATCTATTCATTTTGTAAAGCCTCGATAATTTTTCTAGTAGTAGCTTTCTCACATTCTTTAAAAACTTGAACATTTTTTGTTTAAAGTTTGTTGTTAGTTTGTTTAAGTTCCTTAACATGCTTATCTTTATTTTGTTCTGAATTTATTTTTAAAAAACATGTTTATTTCATGTTGATAGTTTTAAAATTAATATATTCTTATCACTATCACAAGCTCTATTTCCTCACCTCAACTAGATAAAATATAACAAAATTTGTATTTTTGATTTTATAACTTTATTAGTTTGTTGCAGATTACTGTGCATTATATTTTAGTTTGTTAGTTCTTAGATCTATTACAGACACTAATTAAACTAGTGTCACTAGTGATGATGGCATTTTGTGGGTGCGACCTTTAAGGTCACACAGGGCGTCAAGTAAAGAATGTCCCACCCTCTGTGTCAAAGTATGAAAAATATTGTTTTGGATTTGCTCACTGCACAAAAAAGCAATAAAAAGGCGAAGCAAGTCAGAAATACATAAACTAGTGAGATCTTGGTCTACAACTTATTGCATGCCATAAAACTCATATTAAACAAAAGTGTTTTTATAGGCTTCACTTCCTCCTAAGTTCCAAAATATTGGTTTCATCTAATTGGGCTGTTGTGAAATTACCGAACCTCCTTTTGTTTGCTACTATTACTGTTATGATGTAGTAAATAGTACCTTTGACCACAAAGAGACATGATTGAAAGCAAATATCAGTTATTTCAGCTTTTACATTTATGAAGAAGACTAAGAAACTCCTTGACAATATATATATATATATATATATATTTATTTCAAATCAAAGTTTACTAACAGGACCCAGAATAAATTTCCAAAAAATGGGATTAAAAATATCTATAGAATAGCCGGAAATTCTAAAAAATTGCTACATATTTGCCAAAAAAATCAAACACATGCCTTTACAAATGGAAACTAAAAATAGCTATGCAATAAAGTTTTTTAACAGCTAAACTCTTGCATTCTGGTAAATGTAATATTGATTTACAAAAATTTACTTTAAAAAAATTCCCATCCTATCGTTTAATTTCAGAGTCTAATCGGTTATGTAGATTTTACAAACATGACAAACAAATAGGATACGGTACATAGTTAATTTTCAACATTATCTTATCATTCCTACAACTGTTTGATTAAAAAGAATAAGTTTGAATATCTATGCATTATAAAATATCGATATGCTTTAAAAATATACTAATTTAACCTAAATTCCTCTATATTATTCAAACCGAAATGGGCTACCATGACGTTGGCCCCTCTTCCCCCAATGTAAACATATTATTTATGGGCTTTTCAAAACAGAACATCAAATATTTGTGTCTAACAATCCGGAACAAGCGAGGAACAAACATTGCAATCAAAATACCATAAATTTTCAAAAATGTGTGGAGGGGAGGGGTTTCCATGAAGTTGGCCTCTCATGATTAAATAAAGTGTCAAATTCACGTCCCATTTGTGCAAGAACAAATACACAGCAAACAAAACTTTTTTCGGAACAGTCCGAAACAAACTCTCGCAGCCATGAAAATGCCAATTTTACAAAATGAAGGGGTTGTTTCTACTGTGAAGTGTGTGTGTTTCCCNCCCCCCTTCCCAATTTGAACATACCATTTGTGGGTTTATCAAAACGGAACAAACGAAAATTTTTGCCGAACAACCCAGAACAAACGAATGCAATAATAAAAACTTGAATTTTTCATTATGATGAACCAACTATGGATCTAAATGACGGATATCCAGCCAGAGATGTAATCGAAGAAAACTATAATGGAGAATGTATTGCTCTTTTTGCAAGCTAATCAACTCATCCTAGCCCTTGTTACTCGGATGCTTCAACACTGACCAGCCAACAAAATTATTAAACCCTAAGTTCAAACAGTTGACAAGTGGAGTATCAGCTTACGTCTGTGCCTCTGTACCGACACAACATGGCTGCTTGACGTACACTACTATGATAAAGCTGAAGTCATGTGTCCATGTGAAGCTCTAGAGTTGCCAGTGGTATATTCCATTCACCATAGGAATTGACTTCTGAAAGGCCTTTTTCCCTACCATAAATCTACTATATAGTAGGATATTGGTAGGAAAAAAAGACCTTTCAGAGAGTAATTCCTACCTTGAATGGAATATAGTAATGCCCTTAATGGAAGATAAGGCTAATAAAAATGTATAAATTAAAACTTTTAGTAAAAATTAAATACAAACATGACTTTGATGACCTGTCCTTAGATGTAATTTTTTTTAAATATTTTTTCCCGAAAAATCCCGGGAAATATTCTTCCCCATTCGAATTTCGGGAACAACCATTTTTTCCGAAGTTCGGGATCCCGAACAGCACTAATTTTTATACTATATTATATCTGTACTAGTGAAAGGTAGACTAGCTTCTCTAGTGCTAACTTAGTTGTTGAAAGAAGGAAATTTGTCTAGTAGACTAAAACTTCCCTATTGGAGTTTTTAATTGTTTGTTCTGTCCAGGTGGTGACCAACAGAGAGACGCAGGAGACTCTCCTTTGCACAGCGTATGTGTTTGAAGTGTCGACGTCTGAGCATGGGGCCCAGCATCACATCTACAGGCTGGTGAAGGACTAACCCAGCCCCTTGCCTCTCCACCCTCCAACAGTGCCTCCACCTTACAACTAGTATTATTTTATATTTGTTAGGAATAAATATTATTATTGTTAAGTACTCTGTTCTGCCCTCATTGATGTACAACTAGACTGACTAGCTTTAGACAGTTAGATAGTTGAGCAGTTTATTTGACAAAGATTCTCAAAGGGTTGTCAATACATTTGCTGCAAAAAAAAAATCATGGATACATCAAAAGTTTTTAGCATATACTTATTATTGTATTCAATTACACTACAGTATAACCACTGTAAGTTTTTAAAACCATTTGTAATCAATATTTTTTTACTCTATCTAGTTTAATATTATTTGTATAAGGATCTTATTAGTAATTATTTTTATTAAACAAATGTATACATAATTTTGGTCATGTTGAATTTACACGGTGCAATCATTGTTCCAATGCACATAAAAGTTATAATGTTCAGTAAATGTTAGTATGTCTAGTTGGGACCCATCATTAAGGGCAGAACTGTTTTATTTTTATTGACGTTTTGATGAAAATGGCAATTATTTGATCTCTTTTAGTAAAAAGTTAACAAAAACCAGAGTGAGAATGAATACAATAAAATAGATAGTGTAGTTAAAATTTGGCAACTTATAGTTTTAATTGCTTAAAGAAAAAATTAATTTTTTTATTATTATTTTTTTTTTCAAATATATATGTTTAGTAGTTACTATTTTAATTTTTATTGGATATGGATAAAAAATTAATTTGAAAGATGTTCTACATCGCAAATATAATCTACATATATATAAATGAAATATATATCTTTATTGTATATCTTCTGTGAAGATGTAAAAACATTCTCCTGGCTCAGATTGTAAAAAAAAACAGTGTTTTGTACATCCACACATTGTTTAGTGAGCAACATTGAAACTATCACAAGAATAGTTAGAATGTGCCAAGCGCAACAAAAGAGATTTACATTAATTATGCTTAGCAGAAGAAAATATATTATCATGATCAAAGTGTGTTATATATTTAAATAACTAAAAATGAAAGTTGGCCATATCTTTGACTGCCATATCACAGTATATAGATTCCTCCCTTGTACTTAAACTTTGATTATGGAAACGAAAAGTCTGTTGAACAGAATAAGAAAGACTTTAATTGTACAGTATTTGGAAAATGAAAAACTCATTTTATGAAACATAATGCTAAGAAAGAATTATGTTTGTGTGTTGATTTTCTTTTAAATCTAACGGCTGCAGTCTGCACTTGTGTAAGTGCCTTTCTGTGCTCTTCAAATTGATAGAGTTCATATCTAATAAGTGTGCTTTATATTTGCAAAAAGATATTAATTGAAAAAAAACTTCAGATCCTAACAGCTGTACAATGACTTATCCCCCTTCTGACCAGCATTTAGAATAATATGTTATGGATCTGAAATGTCCAAAATGGAAACAAGCATTTTATCTGTGAATACAATCATATTTGACATTGCTTGCTGTTTTTATCCTTAACAGTAGCAGACATTTTGAATGTTATTGAGTTCATTTCTGTTGGCTGCATTCTAAAATAAAGTGAGTTTACTGTGTCTGATAATAATAGGATGCAAACATCAAACTGCCCAACAAAACCTCCCCCCCTATTTTTACTTCAGAATATTCATACATATTTTAGTAAAGTCAATATAAACTTTAGTGGATTAAACGATTTCATTAAAGCTTTCTTTAGATAAAGTGAATATTTTGTCTTTCATTGTTCTTTTTATTAGTTTTTGTACATAATTTTCTATTTTTGCAAGTTTAAAAACAAATTATTGACCAACATAGAAACTCAAGAAAATTTATGAAATTAAATCTATATCGACGTTTGTTATGTATTTCACAGAACACTAGATATTTTCCACTATCAATCATTATTGTGATAGAGTTGTCAGACATTGTTTTATTTTTTGCTATAGCATGTAAATATTATTCCTTTCTTATTTTGTAGTATTTTATAAAGATGATTTACCTGAGAGTCGCAAGACCCTGGGTTAGTTTAGTACTAAAGAGATGTGTTTTAAACACTTGTTTTATAAAACATTTGTATTTCTTACAAAGCTTCCTCTGTCTTTTCTTTTATTGTTCCCCCCCATAAGATGCCATATGTTGGGACGGAGTTTGCACAACTGTAATTGAATCTGTGGGATTTTTACGTTCTAATAATGGGTAAGCTTTTGGTAGCTTATTTTAACGTGGCCGTCCATGATTTGTGTTGTGATCAATTTTCTTTTTTTTAATTTCCTTGACAATTTTCACGACATTAAATGAAATTAGTTTTTATCCCTATGGTTTTATTTTTATAAATGTGTGTTTGCTTTGTTCGCCCATTTACAATTCTTACTAAAATACATTTTTTCATGGCACATAACCTAGATTATTTTTTTTGGGAAAATTACATTTAAAAGTGTTTCAAAGGAAAAGTGGCGCCAAACAGCTATATTAAACTGAACATTGAAAGAGGATAGAAAGACAAAGACAAACAGTTATCAGAAAACTTGCCCTTCTAAAGTTCGTTCACGGTAGAAGTTTACCTCTGAAAGGCCTTTTTCCCTACCAGAAATCTATTATATAGTAGGATATTGGTAGGAAAAAAGACCTTTCAGAGGTAAACTCCTACCGTGAATGAAGTATACCTCATCTCAATGTTTAATTTAAAATGTTTTATAAGTCGATAGAATCACGAAATACATTTTGAAGAGTCACATGTTGTTGTAAATTGGTGCTTGAGCTGTATGTTGTGTTTTATAAAAGAAAAAAAATAATTCTCAAACTCATCCTCATAGAAAACTTTATTTTAGTCCACCTATTACATTTTACTCCTAAAATAACTGTATTTTAAAATATTTGCAACTAATTTATGGTTGTGAAGAAAAGCGTTGGGCTTTCATATCAAGTATTTAATTAATTAGATTTGTTTAAAAAAAGATCAAACTAATAACATTGAAAAACATTATTTTACCCTTCACGAAACATTTCAGCTGTGGCTAAGATAGAATGTTTATTTTTTTGGCTGCTAACACAAGTTGCATTTTTTTAAATTAAAGAAATACAGTATCATAAAATAAAACTGCAGCTTACATATGAGAAATCTATTTATATTTAACAATCAATGTGTGTGAAATAAAGTGCATTAAACAAAATATAGTATGAAATAAATAAAATAATAGAATTGTAGAAAAACAAATCACAAATAAAAGTAAAAACACTAACATACATATATATTCTATGCACTTATTGCATCTTCCTCAGGAACTAATACATATTTACTAGTCATGTGCTAAGCTCCTAAATGTCCAAGTTAAATGTCAAATATTCTTTGCTTCAACTTCAACACCTTCGAAAAATGTCATATTAAGGATAAAAAAATTATTACCAACTGATTTGATATCGCTCAATAAATGTTAAATATTTCAAGATATGGTAATTTTAGAACCGCTACTAAACAGGATTTTAACAGGGACTAGTAATTAAATAACAGTCATAATATAAGCATAGATAAAATACTGATAAAAATGAAAATAACTTATAATCAGTATCACCAACATTATTTTGTAAAGATAAAAACACCTGCAAAGTTGTAGTACCATAATAACATACAAACCTCATAGTTGTGCTATAGTCCTTGCTTACTGCAATGCTTAGTCCTTGATATTCTATTTCTTTTGAATTATCTATTTATAAGTCCACTTTTTATACAGAAGTTTTTCGACAAAAATCCTAACTTCAACTTTTCTTTTTATCACTTCGTTTTTTCCTTTAAAAAGGGACATTCACACATCCCTAATATTTACACACACTTCAATATTTCAAAGCTCTTAATGGTTCCCCAGGAACTAGTTTTACTTCTAATACATATTCACACACACGTGAATAGTTTAGTGCTGCCCTTGGTCCTGTCGAGTGCAAGTTTAAAACCTATTTTGTGGGATTCACAACCGACCATAGTACCCTTCCGCGCCAACAAGAACAGATGGATGGCGCTAGCTACCGGGCAGGTCTTGCGGAAAAATCATACGTTGGGAAATATCTATTTTCTTGAGAACGAGCAAAATGTTTAGGTTAATATTTTAAATACCCCTTCTAAGATAATGTATCGATGTTTATTAATTGTTACATTTTCTTATTTTTTGTTATGAAGCCGACAGTTTTCTATTGAAAAATGTTAATTTTATCGATATTTGATCACTGTTAAAATTATGGAGGAGGTGTGTATATAAAAAGTATAACTTAATCAACATGCTCCTCTTCTTGAAGATAACCATTTCTTCCCATGGCTCTGCATTTCCACACCAAATGAAAAGGGCCAATTGCCTTAAGTAAGACTGCTTCCTAATCAAGATTAAATAAGAGCATCAAAATATTGACGTGTGTGTAAATATGTGTTAGTGGTAAGAGATCTGCGAAGCACATTTTTTGAGTTTCTAATCTCGAATTGAAGCAAATATTATTCACAAATTTCGAACAGTATCGAATCGATCCTAGTTAAATATTCTAAAATTATGATGTTAGATAAAATAAGTTAAATATAACAACAACGACTTTAGATTAGTTTTGGACCCAAGTCCTATAAGCTATCATGTAAATATGTTTTCAACCAGTTCATACAGCAATTGTTCACCTTGTTTGAGTTAAGTGGTCTATTGCAGTGATTATTAACTATTACAACTATTAAAATATATTTCTTCAATCCTAAAACCTATTTCTTAGTTATTAACCAAACGTACAATTATAGGCTATGTGAAACCTTTTTAAAAGCAGTTTTTGGTTTAAAAAAAGTGCGGTCCATTTTTCGGTCAGTTTGATAATAATTAATAAGCTCTACCTCACAGAAATTTAATGTTAGCAAAAATATATTACCATATTTAACCTTCTTCTAAATATACCATATTCTAGACACATTGTGGAATTTGCAACAGCCTTAAACCTCATCGATTTTATTTGAGTTATTGAATTAAATAATGTAAAATTATATCTATATTGTTACTATCAAACCTTTGCAGACATCTTGTTAGTAGTAAGACTACTTCCTGAGGAAGATGCAACGATAGCTTCGAAATATTGAAATGTATGTAAATATGTGTTAGTGTTTTTATTTTGGTTTTTACTTGTGCTTTTTTTTATCTACAATTCCATAAATTTTTTTATTTTATATTTAACAATCGAGAATCCCTTTGAAAACTGGAGATTTCGAACATTCATAAATAATTGGGAACCTGTAGTGTATATTTTTCATATATTTGTATATTTTAATGTATATTAAAATACTCTGTAATGAATTATGTTCTCTATTTATTTGTAGAGCCTTTTACTACATAATTGTGTTTCTTTAAGTCTATCATGCCTTCAAACAAATGTTAAATAAATAGTGTGTTAACTTAAATGTACAGTTTTTACTGTTTCTCATTATACTAACAACGAGAGTTGTAAAATACTATGCAATATTGAAATAAAATAAAACACAGGAGCTGCTGGTTTGTGTAGCCACATCAACTAGTATGCTACTACCTGTGTACTATTACATCATCTTAATTGCTTCGGTGACCGCATGGTTTAAGGTGCTACTCTCACAGTAAACTAGACCGCCAATGATAAGGAGGCCAAGTTCAAATCTCTCAGGTGTACAGAGGATTTTTTTTTTTCAAAATTGTTTTCTAATCTCCCTCCATGCAAATACAGGTACACTTAATCTAAATATAACCTTCCTAATCCCTAAATCCATTGGCATAATTAATGCATGTGTGTATAACTTGAAAGGTTAGTAATATGTGTTGTTAAAAAAATAGTCATCCTGGGGTGTATGAATAGCAACATCTCATTATTATATGTTTTAACTCACTTCGGTGGCCGCATGTTATAACGCGCTACTCCCGTATTGGACTAGACTGCCAATGGTAAACAGAGCGAGGGATATTTAAATATTGACTAGTAAATGGGGAAAAAAATCATTAATTAAATTTGCAAACAAAATAGTTCATGAAACAATTAAAAGACATGTATAAAAGTACTGTAATTTGAATATCACACTAAGCATAGTTTTCACTTTGAATAAAATAAATCCAAATTATAGTCAATTAATTGCAGTGTATTGGGGAGAAAAAAGTTCAAAAGTAATATTTAGGATTGTAATTATTATTATTATTATTATTATTAGCACTACATCTTGCTACCCGTTCGGGTTATACGCACTTACACTAATGTTTAATGGTAGGGTGATTGTGAGATGAAATGTAGGACCTACAGTTTAACGTGGAATCCGAACCACGGTGGAGGCCTGGCATTCCTCACATTCACAAGATGTCTTGTCGGAGGTGAAGGAAGGGTTTAGTATTCAGATAAATCTGTGCCGGGACCGAGGATTGAACCCCGGCCGCCAGCATAGAAGTCTGACACCTTACCCCTAGACCACCAGGTCACCGACTAGAAACACTTAATTGCGTGCACGGTTGTATATCTCTAAATAAAATGTTTCTATTTTTTTACAAATAATACCAACCCACTACTTTATGGTGCAACAATTATAAAGATTACGGCAATTGTTATTTCCGCTTCCTGCTTCCTCATTGTGGATTGACCGCAGATTATGAACTGATAATACTGTTTCCATCCTTTTCTCTGCCACATTATATTGCATCTTAGATAATCATTTCTCTATGGTTGCCTGTTGTCTACCTTCACGATGCAGAGAGAGACCAGAGGTAAAAGTGTTGGACTCGATTGTCTCGAGTGTAAAAGCAATGGTTAATTTGACTTGAAGTATTAATACTTTAAAGTAGCTGTCAGATAATATTATGTCCATTACTCCATTAGACAGATAATCGGGGTATAGTTTCGATTGAATACTATATTTTGTTAAATTAACTTCATTTAGTTAATCTAAATAACTTAAATAGAATTAGCTTAAATATATTTTTAAACATAAAAAATGTAAAACATAACTTGAAAGTCAGATTCTTATTCTTTGATAGTCCCTCTGAACAACAGTCACCACAGATTACAATTGTTGGTTGTTTGCCACAGTAAAATAATTAATTGGTAGACAGCTTCTGATTTGGTTTAATAAATAAGGAAAATATAAAACAGATAAGATGTTTGAAAAACAAAATTTATTTCAGTAATTAAGTTCTTAATCTCTAGTTAGCCATTGAATCCTTAGATGTGTCAACATCAGTAAGGCCCTTGATAATTATTTCGAGGTGTCTATATTTTAATACTGGTTTGAGCAATGGCATATCTGATTATTTGACACCTGGGTTGGGTCCATACTTTGGCACTCCCTTGAATATTTATTAAAGATAAACACACATACAAATATAATACATTTTAATTATACTATAAAATCATAAAGTACAGTCACAAGTCTCTACAAGTTATTTAGGAGGGTCATCCCCAGATTTAAAAAAAGTGGGTGGGTTCAATATTGGTTTTCACTTTCAATTTGCCTTTCGGGATAAGTTGTCAAAAGTCCCCATAATTTGAATGTACGCATATAATTTTACCGCGCGTAAACGGTGTTGAGAATTGTGTTTTCTTATTGTTTTTCGTTAACTTTATGACCGTGAGATATATTAACAAGGAAATAATATCGGAAATCTATATATAAAAAAGGTGATATAGTGTTTTGTGACCTACTGATCTAGTTGTATATAGGATAGTGTCAATGTTTTTAGAAATATTATAACTACCTTGCATCACTTGTGCTATCTATATTCAGATGAGACAACTAACAGTACTTTTTACTTTCCGAAGATAACCGAAGGTTTTAAATTTACATTTTAGGCCAAATGACTTTTGGTTTCATTTTCAGGCCAACTGCCGCCTCCCCAGCTATGGCTGTTCAATGTTGCGCGGCGTGGTCTTGTGTGAGCAGTCCCTTGTTACCGTTACGCACGCTGTGACACAAGTAGTAGCTGATAAGTAGTAACGCCGTTGACAGCACAAGGCTCATTATGAGCAGGCCCACAGACGTCCCTGAGGGGCAGGTACTAGGTTTAGACCCATGTTCACGTCCTGTCGCTCGGCCGTGCAATAATGCCCTTTGTGTGTGTCTCAACAACCCTGGCACCATCAGGTTCCAGAAGTCTAAGTCACGTGACAAGAAGTCTGTCATTTTCATACTGTTGTGAGGCACAGAGAACACCATCATGTGTTTGGCTCCATCAGTGAACTGCTTCCAGACCAGCGTGCTGTTCATGTTGGGGTCCCTGTAAGAGAACACTCGATATTCAATTCACACACCCAACTCATTTTAAAAGATAAACATTAATTTCGCTCAAAAATAACCAAAAACTCTAAATTACAGATAAATTGCTCTTAAAGAACATGCATTCAACTTTGAAATTCCATATCATTTTAAAAATTTGATCCCACGTGCATTTGACCTAAAATGTCTGGCAATACTGCATTATTGTATAATGTGTTTTTCTAAAGCTGAAAGTAATTATACTGTCTTAATCTTAATGCAGTCCCTAAAAAAGTCTTAAAATCTGCTTGTTTTAATATTACAAGTAAATCATTTTCAAATTGACTATAAAATTGTAAGAATACTTGCTAAAATTAGAGGTTTTTAAAAGTGGGTTTGTTAAAAGCTGTACATTTTATTTTTACTTTTTTTTATTGCACAGGGTCACAAACAATTTTTCAAGTGCCATTATATTATATAATCATGTTATTTTTATTTTCTTATATTTTTCTTTAATTGCCTTTAATTTAATTATTTAACAACAGTGTTTCAGTTAAAACAACACCCTGTGTTTATTTGGTTTTAATAAAACTGCATTTGTATGAAAAAAATATCAACAATGTGTGTATATAGTGGTTGTGCGCCAACAATAACTGATCACCCGGATGTGTAAAGTCCAGTGACCAACAATAGTGATTGTTGCCCGTGCGTCTGCCTAATGAACACGGACTTTATGGATAACAAGGAAAGGGGCAAAGGAGACAACTTACCACGGACTACTGCACTCGAATGCTGTATTATTCCATCAAGTTCGATAGCACTACTGAACACAATTTTGCAGCTCCGGTCATACATTCATAAACATGACATGACAACTCACACACACCAGACAACTAACTACTCTCAGTAAGTTTCTCTCAATACTCGCAAAAAAACGAGCCGCGCATCCCGTCAGACAAGACCCGTGTACGTGGAAATACACAAACATAACCTAGGCCTGATTACTGTTTACAAGCTGCCTCATAGGATCGAGTGCAGAAGAGACAAGGAACCATCAAAGGCAACAAAAAGAGATGACTAAACACACCACCCACCAAAAATTAATGTATTTTTCAGCGCGGAAAATGAATAAAAACAACAAAACAGCCCTATATACAAAATAATACCATAATAGCATTCATCATAACAGGCCCAACTCAGCTCCCGGCTCGCGTTTGTGTGTGTAAAAGGGAAAAGAAAACACCTACGACATGTCAGAAATGTGTGCAGTACATTAATATTTGAATGACTACTCGAAATTTTCCACGGTGACAAAGTTTCTTGATAATAACTACAGTATGACCTTATTATGACAAAATGAAGATTTGCACACAATGTTCATCTGTGAAGCCTTCTAAAATGGTCAAAACTGGCCTTTTCAATGCAGTTTTTTTTTATCCAAATACCATTTAATATTTCAACAATGTTCACTATTATGAACTTATATTAACTTGTTATCTCTAATAATGTTAAATGAAGAATGATCTACGTTTTCGTGTAAATTTAAGATTTTAGCCGACTGTATCCCAGAGCTGATGGGCATGTAATGCGTGCCCTTTACTAGTAAACTGGTAAAGGCCACACCTACACCACTGAACGTTTAAACGTCCCCTGCCAGATAAGAGCGTGTACAATCCTAATAATGCCTTCAGTCCCAGGATGCACAGTTTCAATCCTTCCTAGGAGCAGCAGAAGATTGTCATCATTTATTGTACCACCCCACTCTCACTATTTAGTTACGGCCACAATAGACTAAAATAGAGGAGGACGATATCTAACGAAATAATAATATCAAAAACTAAAACATTTTCAGGTTAAAGAAATATTTGAATTATTTATTCAAAGTAACAAACAGTGTTAAAACAACAAGTTGCATAACCTTACAGAAATACTGACGTGGTTTGAAAAACAAATAAATAATAGCAATTTATTACATGCGTAGTACGTTTCAAACTCTCAAGGTATATAATTATATTATCTGAACTTGTCTAGAAGAGACCTATGAAATAAACAAAATTGTTTCTATTATTTAAAGAAACTTTTTTAAATGATATACAAGCTTCTAATTCACCACAGTGAATTAAAATCCAACAAAATTAGGATCAAAAGTTTAAATTACTAAATATTACAATAATTGCAATTAGCTTAGTGAACCTCTTTTAAATGGTTCACAACGCGTCAGATTCACACCTGTGAATACAGACAAAACCGGTTTAAATTTAGGGAATACATTTTAATTTAAATATTGCACCAGATATTTACTTAAAGCACAAAGGTTTGACTTCCTGACTAAACTCAAACCATTGTGAGACCATTACCATTGTCACTTTTAAAGAATTAAACAGATCCCCACATTTAAATATTTAAAATAAAATAGAAAAACAAAGTTACGTTAGAAAACTTGTAATTTTTGCCTAAATGAATGCGAATATTAAAGTCAAAACCATATTAATCAACAAAAACAAGCTACTTTAACATTAACTTCAAAGAAAAGAAGTCTACACAATAACCAATAAAATAACATTGTCAATTAAAAAAAAATACTGATAACCACCAAAAATATTAACCTAAACATTGCAAAACATAAAACAACCAAAAAATGTGGCTACCTATTTAAACCAAGAAAATACAAAGATACTAGAGCCCATGCGGCAACAGAAAACATTAAGTGCTCCATAACAGAATTTGCGTTTAAAAATAAAAAGTTTTTTAGCAAAACATTACCGATGACAACACTGACAGATTTTCATAACAGACTAAACCAAAGTATTTAAGAAAATCAAACTCATCGCAGCAATATATAGTTTATAAATTCAAACAAAGATATTATTAAAACCATCCAGGCTAGATAATGTCCTAGTCCTTAGGACATCTCGTGGAAGTGGCGGATGTTTTAGTCGACCAGATTGTCTGTGTTCCCTTGTTATATAGGTCTAGTTGCAGGGTAGTAAGATGGGTTTTTCCCTTTTTTAATACGTCACTCGCTAACATCAGGGTTGAAAGGCTGCGTTGTTTTCATCACATAAGCCAGGTTATTGTTGTCTTGAGCATCAGTCGCTGTGTTCGACTAGTTCCCAAAAACAAGATGAGCAGTTGTAGAGCTACGCTTATTTGATCACATACGCCACACCAGTGTCCATGAATATGAGTGGTCTTCTAATAGTACAGCACGGGCCAATCAGAGCATTGCTGGGTCACTCCCTTGGAACGTCTGGGTGCTGCATAATTTGTAGCTTGTTTGGGACTTCTATTCATTCTAGCATTCGCGGTGAACAGGCTGGACTTGCAAGTTGCTCTACTCCGGCAGATATACGCGTGAGTAGAACACCTATATTTGACATAGTAAGATTTTTATGTTTAATAATGCTGGATGTCTATGAGTACAATATTATTTGAGGTAGTATTTCAAAAGCTAGCTGGTCTTATTAGTATTTCTATTGCAGGATGTCTATGAATATTATCTTGTTTAGGGGCGGGTAGTAACATTGTCATTTTAGCAGTACACGCTAATGTTACATTATCAACACCAGTTCTCTGTCTTCCAAAGCTGATGTATTCCATATATTCTTTGCTCTCTTCTGAACCGGGTGGTGGTATTATATAAACCAGGCTGTTTCAGTTACAGAAGTTAAAGTGATAACACTTGTAATCCTAAGTTTCGGGAATTCTAGCTGGGGGACCGTCCCATATGCTAGGCCACCTTTCAGCATTGGATTTTAGCCACTAACGTTCTTGCCACTACAGCTGGTGTTCCACCAATTACTTGGAATGGAGTGCTCGTGAAGCACAGTCAGTGAGTGAGTAGGCACATGCTTCCAATGTCTTGATTGTAATGCACCTTGTATTTGTGCCACTCTGTTGGTCATGAGGGTTTTCAATAGGTGAAGTGACGTATCGAACCATAACAGGATTACATTGGAGTCTGTCCATGCAAATATGTTGGTCAATGGTAACCTTTCCACCTAGATAGTTTGAACAGTGTCAATTAAAGTGGTAAGGAAATGAGCTCTACACAGCTCAAGACTTAGGGGGTCAATGAAGCAACCCACAATTTGGCCATAATGTTGTACACTTGAACGTCTCCTTTAGAGGTGGTTACCCGCAAATAGACCACAGCCACCTATTCTTTGTGGGATGCATCACTACAACCGCGGAGTTAACTGTCAGTTAAGAACTTTGTTAAAAGGAAACGATTTACATTGATTTATTTAAGTAAAGGACATTCTGAACTAAAGAACTTCAAAATTTCATATAGTTTAGGTGGCAACGGTTCATCCCAATTAAAATTGAGCTGGCCAATCCACTGGGTCTCAGATAAATGTGATGCTAGACATAATAGCCATCGTCGTTTTCGTGATATCTGAAGCAAACGCATGGTATAAAAACCGTATCTGAGACACCGCTCCATTCCAAGCCAAGTATCTTTATTATCTCGTCTCCATCATCTTCAAAACTTTGGGAACCTCATTATTGGGATGATAGCCCCAGTGAAGAGCTGAGGGCCTGTAGAACCACATAACTCTAGCTTGCAAGACACAACACACGTGTTGGTGTGAATAGTTACTTGAGCATTACCTCTAACTCCATTCCTTCTGTCAGTGAACTTAGACCACCAATGCACCCTGTCCTCTGCCTCCTCCTCCTTCAGCTCCCAGAATCTTCTTCTTTCTTTGAAGTTATTTAGTATTTGAATCCTTATTCCTAAGCTTCTCTTTTCCGCAACCTTTCCTTCTAATACGTCATGCAAAAGATAGTTCTCCCTAAGGATGTGTCCGATCCAGCTTGTTTTGCACCGAAGAATCACATCAAAAATAGTTCTCTTCTCACCCACTCTTATTAGGACTGCTTCACTTGTCACCCTATCTATCCACCTGATCTTCTCAAGCCTTCCCCAGCACCAAATTTCAAAGCTCTCCAGATATTTCTTTTCTATCTTCCCGAGAGTCCAAGTTTATACTCCATACAGTATGATGCTTCCTAAATCTCAAACTCAACTTGCTGGTCAGCAGTAACCTATTCTTTTTGAAAGCTTCCTGGGCCATGGTGATCCTCAATCTAATTTCTTTAGTGCAGTCGGCATCCTTTGTCAGCAGATTTTACAGGTACTTGAACGGCTCTATAATTTACAAATTCTGGTTTCCAATTTTTACTTTCAGCCGCTCTTCGCTTTTTAAATCGCCATCCCTTTTGACTTCTCAATGTTGATCTCCATGCTCATGGCTTCTCCCTTTACTCACTAGCTGGTCCATAATTTCCTGCAATCTTCTTTATTTTTGGCCAGAAATGCTAGAACATCTGTATATTTTATTGTGTTGATGACGTGTCTCCTATCCTGAAATTGACACTTCCCTCTAGGGCTTCCCTGACCAGCTACTCAACAGACAAGTTGAACAGTCTGGGTGACAAACAGCATCCCTGCCTCACTCCTTTTTCTATATTTACGCTGTTATTCTCTCCATCTTTCAACCTCACCTTTACTCGTTGCCACAGTTACATATTTCAATCAGTCTTCTGTCCCTCCAGTTGATGCTTATCTTCTTTAGTATTTCCATCAGTTTGTTCCATTTGACACTATCGAACGACTTTTGCCATTCAATGAAACCACTGTAGACTTCTTCCTTGACTTTCAGCACTCTTTCTGAGATTATTCTCAGCACATCGATGGCATCTCTGATTCCTTTTCCGAATCCAAATTGGTCTTCTACCATCACAATTGCTATTTTTTATATTCCGTAATATTGTCAATAAATGTAGGGAGTTGCAGCTTGGGAAACTTTGCAGAAAATTACTTTTTTACTGATTCAGTAAAGGACCCAGCCCCAGCCACAGGATGAATAATAATGTCATATACTGTTTTCACCCCATATTTTATATTAAATTCTTCAAGCAGCGTTTCGTGTCCTGTAATATTAACATAATTAAAACCTTCTTTAAGTTTACACAAATCAGAACAATGATCTTTAAATATTTCTAATCTTGTATTATCACTCTGTACTTTAACTGCAAATTGGGAACGTCTCTCCATACGCGCAGTAATCAATTAGATTCTCGCTTTCAGCTGCAAAGATGTCATCTCGATCAAGTATGAACAAACAGATTAAATAAAATAGATTGATAACAATCGAGACACAATTTAACCATAGATACCAATCAAATGGAACTACGCATACAAATTGTACTTAAGCGTTTAGTTATAGCGACAATCGCTCCAAGATCATGCCTGATGATTTGTCAACGAAAGAACACAAATACAATGCATGACTCAAATGCTCATGAAATAAATATAAAACTTTTCTAAAAGGATTAAACACTTGAAACCAGAGAGATAAACACAAAACAAACAACAGGGACCCCTGGAACAATATCCTTGGAACAGAGAATTAAAATATGCGCTAGCAATAACCGATCGTCTGGATGCATAAAGACCAGTGATCAACAATAGTGATTGTTTCCTGCACCTCTGCGTAATGAATATGGATGTTATGGATAACAAGGAAAGGGTGATGAGACAACTTACTACTGACAGCTGCATTTAAAACCTCTCCTCTGAACCGTATCGCTGCACATGGATGATATATTCTCACGTCAAATTCTAGCGCACTGCACTTCTAAAATCAACACTACAGAACACTGTTCAGACGCTCCAAGTCATACAGTCATAAACAAGACATCTACACTTGGGCCAAGGCCCCAAATAAAACACAACCGCTTTCCTTTAAGTTCTCTCATTACAACTAATAAAAACATGTGCGAATATCAAGAACTACTCACAAACCAACGAGCCGCGTGTTCAGACAGACAAGGCACGTGCACGCAGTAATACGCAGAAGTTCACAAACATAATGTAATTACTATTTACAGGCTTCCTCGTGGGAGTGAGGGAAGAGGGGATAAGGAACAATCAAAGGCAACGAAAGAGACGATCAGACAGAGGTAGTTTACTCTCTTAATCCGGTGTTCATATTTTATATACATAACACTTTTCCTAGGTATAAGTTTTAAAATTTGCAACTATATTATAAAGTAGATGGTTTTTAGCCCCTCGTAATAATGGCCCATTATTCCCATTAACACTGATGCAGCTTCAACGTCTTTAAATTTTATTTAATAATATTTGCCAACTGTCATAAAATTTTCTGAAATTAAAATTACATAATTATAAAAACAAACATTAAATAAAGCTCCCACAATTTCAGCATTTTCTAAAGTCAACCTTTTCACGTAACAATTTAAACATTGTTGAAGGCCCCAACAATGTTTGTTCCAGAACTATAAACTGTAAATTTAGGGAATAATTTTAATTTTCCTAAAAAGTATTAGTTATAAATGCTTAAAATAATTAAATGGGTAAATAGAGGAAGGTGCAGTCTTAACATGCAGAGCTAGGGGTTTATTTGGAAAAGTAATTTATTCTCAATGTGATTTTCCATATTCTCTCCAGGAAAAGGCAAAGCATTCCCTTTAAATTAGTTCTCATTACATTATTTATATTAAATAATTTGTGATTGAACTAATAAACTAATCAGCACTAGTTTCATTTTATATTCACCCAGTCTTGGCGAAGTTTGTCCAGGAAGTGAGAACTCGTTGCTCAAGCTGTGTCTCTTGGCCGGTAGCTTCTTCCTCGAGAAGCCCAAACACAAACAATACCTCGTCACCGTGAGCTGGCCCCATGAAGCGGGGGTGAGGAGAGCATTGCGGCCGATAAGAAAACTCGTAGCGCCACACAGTAGTTCCTCTTCTCGCCAACCAGCGCGCTAGTTGCTCTGACTTGACACGTGTATACAGTGCTCCACAGAAGTGTAGGAACTGGTCTCTAAAGCTTGTGTTAGAATCTGGCCATGGCCTGTATTCATGGACTGCAGCTTCTATCACAGAGGGATCCTGTACCTATGTAGAGTACATTAAACAGACACAGGAACTAAAATATTATGTACTATTAATATACTCTTTCAAACAGATTCTACACTTTGGACAAACTGGTGTCATAATTAAGATTCAGGTGAGTTCTCACGTATCATTTTCAATAAATCATTTCTGATGATTAATTTTTTATGAAAATGAAAGGAATGTGTACCCATGTTCCTTAATCACGATGGTCACTATGAAACTGATCAACTATCATTGATAGGAATGGTTCCGTTTAAACTAAATGTGAGCTGTCAACTGTGGTTTGTGAAATATGTGTGAAGTTATCGCATGAATCAAAAAATACTTTATAGTAAATAAATAGAAGCGTAGATAAGCGCGTTAAAGGACATATTTTATTAAAGGCTGTCTGGCGTCTCCATACGTTAAAATTAGTCGAAACTAGAAAACAATTATTAAGTATTAAATCAAATACAAACTTGCAAGTGGTCGCGATGTAACGTTTAATTTAAATGCATCTTTACATTAAAATAAAGATGAATTCAGTATTTCTGGTAGGCCTAGGAGAAGGTTGCCTATATTGGACCGGCTCCTAGCTTGGACCACCTCTTTATTATACAATGAAGTCCGAAAGTGCTGACAGTCTGTTGTCAAATTATTGTACTAAAGACGTGGCTCAAGCTGACAAGTGCACCATCCCTAGTTACGCCTAAGAAGCCGGTGAGGATGGAGTGCTAGTATTTTCATAATCTGATGTAATATCTCGTAGATGTTGAATAAGAAATTGCGTGCATATAGCACAGATAAGAGCTATTTTAATACTTTTCCTATATTGTTGGATTATTTTTCTATATTTTTAGTCATGAGTTGCTTACAGTTATCTTTAAATGTTCAATGATGGTTGCATATTGTTTTCGAAATGGCGTTGTTTCTTAAATTTGACCATCAGGGCTGGACCGGTCCAATTTAGGAATCCATTAAAACAAAGTAGTCCATAATTTTTTTCATCTATCTTTGTTGCAGGAATATGTCAAAAAGAGGCAAATATGGACAGTGGGATGAAGCAGATTTGGCTTTGACTGTGAATGCGGTTCGTTCAGCAAGCATTGGGCTGAATGAAGAAGCAAGAAGATATGGTATTTTTAAAGCGACATTGAGGCAATACATTAATGAGCAAAACAAAGGACCTGCCCTTGTTAAAACTTTCGGTCGACCACCTGGATTCACTAAGGAAATGGAGGAAAAGCTGGAGACACGCATTCCCAAGTTTGAAGAAAGAATACTCGGACTAACAGTAAAATATTTGATAAATCTCGCTTTTGACGTCGCTAAAATATTTGGACTTAGACATTGATTTAACCAGGAAAAAGTCATGGCAGAAAAGATGTGGTTTTATAAGTTCATGAAGAGGAACCCAAAACTGTCGTTGAGGATGCTGGAAGTGACATCACTTGCCAGGACGAATGGTTTCAGCAACGAACGATTAAGTGAATGGTTTAATATCTTAGAAAAGTTACCAGATAAACATAAACTGAGTGGCATGAGAATCTACAATGTAGATGAAAATGGTTCCACGACTGCCCAAAAGAAGCCACAAAAGATAGCCGGCGTTAAAGGAAAAAATCAGGTTGGGGCAGCAAGTAGCGGGGAGAGAGGAGTGAGCATAACTGTTGTATGTTGTGTCATTGCAGCTGGCTCATACAACCCACCCATTTTATTTTCAAAAGAAAGCGATACGCACCAGAGTAGGAAAGAGGAGCTTCAGCAGGAAGTGAAATATTTACTTCAGAAACTGGGTATATAACATCAGAACATTTCATACAGTGGCTCCGCCATTTCAAGAAAAATGTAATTTGTCCAAGAGAAGGCCCTGTACTGCTCTTTCTGAATGGACACACGACCCATACCAAGAACCTAGAGGCACTTCTATTTGCGCAGGATCGTGGCATTATTATGCTGCATTTGCCAAGCCATACAACGCACCACAAGCAACCTCTTGACGTTGCTTTCTTTCATATCCTTGGATGGTACTACATACAGGGACAAGAATTTTTTTTATGACAGAAAATGGGGAAACCAATCACCCAATATGACGATGTTGCCTTACTTGCGGAAGCAAGCCACAGTGAGCACCACCGAAAATGCCTTTAAAGCCGCTGGTATCTGACTTGTCAATCGTCACGTATTCCGATATCACGATTTTGCTCCTTCAGTTGCTTTGAGGCAAGAATCTGATGTCAATGACGTACCTACTCCACTATTAGGAAGTTTCTCTGAATCCTCGAGTAAAATCTCTCCAGTACCTCAAGCAACAACTGGTTCCAGAAACCAAAGAAAACAACAGAATGCCCTAGTCATTACAAACACTCCTTACAAAGAGAGTTTGGAGAAACAAACATCAAAACCATATGAAAAGTTGACGGTGAAATCACGAAGAGCTTTATTTGCTTTTAAGAGTTCTGCAGTTCTTCGGGTGGTGATGATTTTGTTGACACGAACGATTTTAAGAATTTTGATCGTAGTGAGCTGAAATAAAAGACTACGTTCTAGTTTGTGTGAAAGATGAGAAGAGGAAAGATGTATATTACGTTGGTCAGGTTGTTCAGGATAAAAACATGCCGGTACCTTAGAAATTTATTTCATGAGAAAGTAAACTAAAATGGAGAACGCCTTCATCTTTCCAACAGTGCCTGATGTTTCGGTAGTGGACGATTATGACATCAACATGAAATTACCAAACCCACAGGAACTAGGTTAAACGAAGCGTCAACAGTCCTACATTTCATTTGGAATATAATTTAATGTGAATGTTTCCATTGGTCCAATTTAGAAAACCCAGTGGTTAAAATTATTGCCTATATTGGACCGATCGCACAGCTTGAGTTTTATTCATCCCAACAAATGTTGTTACTTGACTTGAACATTAAATTTTCACATATTTGTCATTCAATTACATAAAAAATCATGTACACAATTTGTTAATAATCTGTCAGAAAACTTTTCGGAAAAAAAATGATGATACTTGTCCCATATGGGCAACCTTCCCCCTATATATTTTCCCTGTTAATTTTGTTCTCATTTTCCAATAAAGATAATTAAAAATGAAGAAATGTAAATCTCCTTTTCCCTTTTAATGAAAGCTTTAAATAATGATTCAGTCTAATTAAATGAGTGTTCTGACGTTAGTTTTGTATTCATTTTCTTTAGTTCAGTGCACACTCAACCTTACAGTTAGATTTCCCATGAAAGACCACAGATAACATTACAGACTATTCGCCCATTCACTGACGACAAGCCGACTCAACCCAATAGCACACAACACCAGCGCGGAAGTTTCCAAGAACGACCGTAGAATGATGTACCCACAGTACAATTTTATGAGGTACTTGCAATCGAATTGTCTTGTGAATAGTTCTCGCCATTGTGTCTTATGCAAGTTACGCATTTGTTTATTTAAAATATAAAACACATTTCTTTTCCTTTTTGATATTGCTCATTGCCTTCTGCTACAATACTACATCCAAGTGTTTTAGCCAATATAAGGAATTTACAATAATAATCTCTGTTAGCATTATATATCGAAACTATGTTTGGTCTCAATATAGCCGTGCACTAGGGGTGTATCTCCAAATAAATATAGTTGAAAAATGACACGGTCTTAGTGCACCATTGAGGTTCCCAAGAATCATTCCTTGCTCAGGGTCACACACTCTGCCTTAAACTATAAGTTAAGAATGATTTTCGAATTGGGTGATCCTGGTAAAGCTCAGTGGTAGATGAGCATTGACGTGCTAATTAAGGGGTCCAAAGTTCAATTACCTTGTTTAGGTATACTTTTTTAACTACTATTAATTGAGACTGCTAGTATTGTCACTTGATCTTAGATATAACATAACAATTAAGTCCCCCCTCCCAACAATAGCATTCAACTAGTGGTACCCGCAATGGGAAGGGGGAAGAGAGCGGGTAGGTAATTTACCCCCTTTATCTCTCCCAAGATAACATATTGTCTTAATAAAAGCTCAAAGCCATTGGAATATACAGTATACTCTCGATTATTCGGGGTAGCATTAAATGAACTGCGGATTAACAGGGGCAGTAAGAAAACATGATTTTAACAACATTTAACAATATTATTTAATAATAGTTCAACTATACAAAATACCATACGATATAGCTGTCCAGCAAATGTAGGCTACATAAAACAAGTTGAGAACACGTCATCGAACGGAAGTGGCATCTATAATGACTCATCATTATTTGATTGCACCTATCTAGAGCTGGCGGGTGAATCGCACGTGTGTTGTCAGTTTGTGTTTTAGTTTTTTTAAAAAGGTAAACGCTCTGCTTTTTTCATCTTTTTTAGAACCCTTAGTGACCATGTCTAAACATAAAGGAGTGGTTCTTCTTCATCATCAACATGAACAACTTCCAGCCCCTGGCTGGGTCTGTTTGGAACATAAGCCTCTCCACCACCTCCTTTCCTCCTACCACTTCTCTCCCTCCACCTTGGCTCGGTATTCTCCTCTTTCCTACACAGTTCACACGCCTCTTTACTCCCTTCAGCCATTCTTCTCACATGGCCATACCACCACAGTCGTGCCTTCTCTATCTTGTCCTAGACTGGCTCTTCCTTGACCATTCTTCTTACTCTATCATTTCTCATCCTGTCGTATTTGGTCACACTGATCCTACTTCTCAGAAATCTCACTTCACCCACCTGCATTCTGCTTCTATCCTGTTCCTTAACTATCCACGTTTCTGTAGCATACGCCAATATTGGTGGGTAAAAGGCATTGTATATCACTCCCTTGCACTTGTCTGGCATTTTTATGCTCCAAAGCAGGCTTTTCACACTTATAAAAAGATGTCTCTGCTAGCCTTCCTTTCTCTCTTATTTCTCTCATGTTCCTTTCACTCTCCTCTACAATATTCCTCATATTCTTGAAACTTTTCACTATATTCAATTGCTCCCACTCACTGTAACCAGTTGTATACCTGTTCGTCTTCTTTGTCTTGATCGCCATCTCACTCTTCCTTACATTAAAGCTCATTCCACCACTTCTTCCCAAACCTCCAGCTGCTCCTCATTACCCTACACCATCAGGTCATCTGCAGACACCATTGCTTTCTTCTTTCCCTCCCCAATTCCTTCTACCTCTTCCTTCAGTATTTTGTCCATCACTACAATGGACAGTAGTGG
>CABEEJ010004541.1:0-28112 GCA_901482245.1 Timema douglasi
ACTTACAGCAGTTTTAGAATGAGTTACTTCATTTATTTTGAGCACATGTCTGGGCCCATAACCTGTAGTAATTCAAAGAATAATTACATCGCAAGAACTAATTAATTTATTAGTTTGTTGATACATATTATTTAAGCATAGCAACGGTAGCTAGGAGGGTAAAAAACATCATAGAGGAATAAAAAACAATCATGACAGTATCTAGGATTAACATATCACAATAAAGTGCACACAAGTCTTTGGAGAGTAATTAATTGTTCATTGTTCCGTCTTATTTCAACAAAGCCACTAGTTTTATCGGCATCCTGATTCTCTTATCTATAAAATTAATGTTGGTTTGTCATAATTTGTTCAGTAATTTCCTCGTAATTTATATTACTGGAAACGGGCTTATTTAATTATATTTCAAATATATGATAGAGAGAGTGATAAAATGTGATCGTGAAAATGGAGTGTGTTTGAATTTGTGGTTGTGTAAGTGTGTGTGAAAATGAGAGTGTGAGTGTGAGTGTGAGTGTGAATGTAAAAATGAGAGTATGAGTGTGAGGTGTGAGAAAGTGAGTGTAAGAGACTGAGAATGAATAATTGAGAAAGATCAAGGGAATGTGAGCGAGTGATAGTGAGAGTATATGTATGTTTTAGAGAGAGAAATACTGGGAGAATAGAAAAAGAGTGTTTGTTTGTGTGTGTAAGGAAATAGAGAGCGTGTGTGAGAGAAAGTGAAATAGTGTGTTTGTGAGAGAGAAAGAGAGAGATAAATAGAATAGGTAAGGGAAAATGCGTGATAAAGTGTGTATGTGTGTGTGTATGTGTGAAAGAGAGTGTTTGAGAGAAAGATCCAGGAAGATAAATTGAGAGAGCGAGTTTGAGATATAGAGAGTGAAATTGAGATAGAGACAGTTTGAGTCAGAGTGTTTGAGAGAGTGAGATTGAGATAAAGAGCGAGTTTTAGTCAGAGATTTTAGGAGAGAGAATTGAAATAAAGGGAGTTTGAGAGAGAAGGACCGTGTTTGAAAGATAGAGCGTTTAAGAGATATAACGTTCGAGAGAAAGAGCGTCTTGATAAAGAGAGAGTTTGAGAGAGGGATAAAGTGTGAGAGCGTGAGTTTGATAAAGAGAGAGAGAGAGAGAATGTGAAAATACAGATGTAGTACTCGAACATTTGACATATCATTTCTTCAAAAATAATTATTAACATGGAAACATAAGTGAACTTACTGTATTTGCAAGAACCTGAAAAGATAAATGGGGTGAACAAAAATTACTAATTTTAAATATTATATCCTCAAAATTAAGTGGTAAAATGAAAACATAGCTTAACTTATGTATTTGTATTGTGTTACTATTAGCTAAAATGAACATCAAAACCCATAATTTGAAAAAAAATGAACACCAAAACTCATACTTAGGTAGTTAAACTAGATATTTTTTTAAACATTATTCAACATAGTTTTATTGTTTTTAAGCTTACAATTCATACCAAAACATGTTTACAAATAATTTTATCATGCGTGAAACAAAACGTAGACAATGTTTTCACGAACTTAACCTTTTAATTTCTGAATTATACTCAATACTATAGATTTAAATTACAATTGACAATAGCATTCCAATAAAAAATAAATGTTTCCCCTGCTTAGGCATCTAAATTTAGATGTGTTATGACAAGGATCTAAAAATAAAATTGTGTTGTTTGGACCAACAATTAATTAAGAGTGATTTATTATTTTTTAGCCAAGGCGATATATTTTATTTGGAGATTCACAGCCATGCAGCAAATAAGTTTCCATTTTGATTAATCAAATAATGAAAAACCTAAAATTACCTGCGAAAATCGGGTTTTCGTGGAAAACTACTATTCTTCCCGACATCCTGGACTCCTAACCGTTAAAATGATTGGTAGTTTGACAAAATCGGTTCAGCCATTTCCTCATAATTTCTATAATCGGAAACGGGTTTATCAAATTATATATAAGAAGATAAATTAAGCCACAAATTTCATCTCATAGCCAATTTGGCTAAAAAGTAATCTATCTTTATTTATTAGCATAATACACAATTGTGCATACATATTAACTTAGCTCAAATATAGGCTTTCATCTCACGTGGTATTCTTGGTTAGTCATTCTTAAAAATATTTTCTAAAATTGTTTGCGAAAGAGCCAGATCGGTATATCTTAGTTCTTGGTCTGATTCACTGAGTGCTTTCGATTGATACAAGAGTCAATGTTGCTAACTGTACGATCTGGATACTACTTTTGATATCATTTTACCACCTGTACAATCCAATTTTAGTATTTTTTCTAAGAGTAATGACCTGTGACCCAGCTATAAATTAAAATTTTTTACATCAATTATTATTTTTTATGAAAATCGGTGGGTTTATCAATATAATGTCAGAAAGTAGTATCCTACCGGTAAAAATGCAATCCATTTTAGGTCCATGTACTATCGCTAGAGACGATAGAGTTGGCCTCACTGGATGGAGCTAGCATCTGACAACTTTACATGTTTACTTTGTTTCGTTCATTAAATGGCGCATCTTTTCTATTGTTACTGCTCAGCCATCAAATGTTTTTAGGAATTATCCGTACTTTCTCATAGGTTCGGGTAACAAAGTAGGATTGCGACACTATTGAAGTGCAATCTTTTTTATTATACAAGAGTTTAGTTTGGGTAAGCTATCTTTTAATTTTAATGTGTATTTGCATCGTCCAATTCCAACCCAAGCATAGGTGTGCCGAAAATGTCCCCTTAGTTTAGTTAAACCCATGCTTTTAACAATAAATTTCGCACGCTTTCTTTAAACTTCTGTGTTATTTTCAGTATTGTTTTTTTGTTCACTCCAAATCTATTCCTTTTGCTAATAATTTGTATATCCATATAAGTAGGCTTACCATTATATTTTCCTCTCAAACTGAGACAATTTAGGGGTTTACTGAAAGAAAATCATAATGCAAAACCCCATTGGCGTAAAAGTGGAAATTAGCATTAACACAATTTTACAAGCTTCCGCCCCCCCCCCCTCCCATCCCTTACCAATCCAAAGGATGTATATGATGTAATTGGCTATATAAATTTTTGAAAATCTTTTCCCATTTAAAAGCTATTTTTGATCATCCATCTAAATGAAAACTGAAGCCAAACTCACTGATATAACTATACTTGAATGTATTACAGAGAAAAGTATGAATAAAAAGATGAAGTTATATAGCATAATTTTCTATAGGGGCCTAGGTTAGGAGATTTAACAAACTTACAAAGTCTACAATTAAAAACACTAATTATTATTATCTGGTTTGAACCAATCGTATTTCTTACTTGCTACTTGCATGAACATTTCTTATTTCTGTGAACATTTTTTAGAAATGCTTTGTTATTTTTTATCTTTTCATAAAACTCATTGCAACTTATTTCAATGTTTATTTTGCAGTACATTAGGCATTAAACTGTTGATTTTGCCAATCTTCCTCTTTCTTGAGACCATACATTGTTCATCAGTGAGAACACCCATTCAACTGCCTGGTAGGCAGAAAATGGACTCAACAACTCGGCCGAGGTTAGATACAGAAATGTTCTGGTCTTTGAAGTGATTGAATAGTTGAACCCACTTTTCTTCACATTTTAAGTTTGCAGTTTTGAAAGTGTCACAGTTTTAAGACCAAAATGCCTTGTCAACTACCACTTTATCAAAGAGTTCATCTAAGTTTATTACACCATTTACAAGTGTTTCATTAATTTTTTCTGCTGACTTTTTAATATCGGGCCTTATAATCTCATTGTTGTCCATCCAGACAAAAGATTCTTCTCCACTGAAACTTTTCCCATAAATCAATGATCATCGATTATAAAAACATTTGTAAATTATTTCATAACTATATCAACATTAATGCTTCAAGGCTCCCCTAGTGCCTTGAACATTTTTTTTTTGCTCCTTGTGGTATAAATCTGCTATCCCGTCTTTCTTCAAGATTTGTTAGGCCTATCGATTTCTTTAGTTCGATAACAATATCAGCTGCACTTGCTTTTGTTTTCTCTATAGTCAATATTTTTTTGTTTATTTTCCATTTTAAACATTTTTCTTCTGATCGAGACAAAATGACAATACCGGCCGGGACCGTGGGACTAGACCTTTAAACTGAGACAGTCCCGGTCAAACCAGGACGTATGATAACCCTACATATAAGGAATGAGGGTTACTCCCTTTTTATGCATGGTTTTATAATCTAAACATAAATTACGTTAGTCGCTGAATAAACGCTATGACAGGATCATTAGTTTAGAAAAAATTTGTTAAGCTGTAAATACGCTCACAAATCACAATATGTATAAACGGTCTTTGGGCTTTATTATAATCCAATTTCCATAGAACATGCATTCTTGAAAATACATGTTTTATGGTGACCAATATTGGGGATAATACCAGGGCTAGTAGCCTACTCATAATATTGAGATTTTTTTGGGTCTAAAACACTATTCATATATCTGCTTTGGCCCTCAAGAACTCACTTTTGACTAAAGCTTGATTCACACGTTCACCGAAAATAGAAAGCAGAATTTGCCTCAGTGGCACAGCAATTCACATGCTGTATGTTGACCCATAATGCATTGCAACATTAATTTAAAGCAGCTGATTATCAACACATTTTATTTTCTAGGGGATAAAAAAATATTTTACATCAATCTCCCGATGGATGTCCTCAATTTATAATTCTGTGTCATGGCACAATCCAATACATCCATGTACACGCCTCATATTAATGGGTCATTTCAAATCTCCTCACAAAAGCCAACAAAGCTCTCTGTTATGGCTGTAGAGCGCATGTGTTGTCAAATTTGCATGAGTGCTGATTTGGAATGGTTGGTTCTGAGATTTGGTTGGTTCTCCTGTGCCGAACATCTCAGGCAGGACGGACAAACTTTAGATGAGTTGAATTTGAGCTGAGCAACTCGCGCTGATAAGGCAAAAATCTTGTGATTGGCTCAGAGTTTGTTACGTGACTAAGTTCTGTGCTAGTTTCTCAGCGAACGTGTGAATCCACAATAAGTCTTTTCAGGGTTAAGATCTATGTTACTCACCCGCTCAAAAACTGCCATGTGATTAAAAATAGATACTTGAGTCCTTTTAATGCACTAGATAAGCAAAAAATTATAATATTCTTTGAGGCAGGAAACACCCGCAAAGTGGGATGGGGAAGGAGAGAAATGAATTGTTTAGACAAGAATAGCGACCCACCAAATTAATTTATAAATGAAAATATAAATAAATGTATTTGTTAAGTTAATTTATTACAAGTTTATCTGGCATATAAATCTACAATTGTGAAAACTGACTAGGCCTGTGTAAATTATCTTTAGAATAACATACTTGTTACCTCTATCGATGAGCAGCACAGAATAAACGTCAAGCTTGCTTGGCTCAGTTTATTGGTGGCTGGAAGGCTTGGGCTCAAATCCTGGCAAGCTGTTCTACAGGTGATTTTACTCACTGGTAATCTACTCTCTCTTTATGAAAATTCGGGTAAATTTCCAATCATTTCTAACTGCCTCATTCCTACCACAACAATGCAATTAAATGTGGATTGCTCTAACGAGTAGTAAGACATTGGTTAAAAAAATTAATTTGCAGCCTCTAGATCAGGGATTCTGAATCTTCCTATGCTAGTGGTACCCTTATGAAAGGGATTAGAATATTGTGGCACCTTTGTAAGAATTTTTGTACAAGCATTTTATTTTTCACATGTGTACTCCTAACACACCAGTTGAGAATCCCTGTCTAAATGGACTAAAGGTGTTCATTTTGTCAACACAATAATTTTATTAAATGACTGCTTTATCATATGTTTCTTGTTGGCCCTCATTGTCGATGTTGCTATTTAAAACTGGCAAAATACTTTATTGCTAGTGACAAATAATTCAGGGTTTGAATCCTAGCAGTAGCATGGTGTGACCATTTTAAAAGTTTTACTAGATACCTATGCCTATATAGGTGGTATCAGCACTATGCCACTGCAATAAGATTATTTCAATGTTGACGTTAGTGTTTTCATACATAATAACATGGTGTCCAGCGACCTGGAAAACAGGGAATTTGCTTGGTCAGTGAAAAGTCAGGGAATTTTATTAAATTTCTGGAAATTTTACATCTCGTCTATATAAAGCTTCATATTTTGATTCATAATAGTCAAAATAACACTTTTCTTCCAATTAATACCTAGCTGTAATCACTTTCACACCATTGTCCATGTTGAGCAGACTTATATCACTTCTCAAGGTCAACCAGTGAGTTTTGTGTCTTTCCACCCTTCTGCCACGTGTCTTTAGCCAAAGTTGAGTCATGATTATTCACATGCGCAAAATTTGACTAAGGAACTAAGAATGACTCTGTCCCACAACTATTTTAAATCTTTCTTGCTTGAGGCAATATTTTAATGGCTCAATACAATTTTACTGACATCTATTTTTAACTTAAAATAGTCCATTTCCCCAGAGGCAGAAATTATTTAATCCCTTTAGTGAGTGATACAACTTCAGAATGTGCGTGTATCTAAAAAAACATGCTAATCTGTGATTTTAAAAAAATATTTTCGTAATATCGATAAATAGTGTGGTCTGGGAAAAAGTAAATTGGATCTGGAAAACCTGGAAAAGTCAGGGAATTTAAAAATATAGTTTGACTGGACACCCTAAATAAAAGTTTGTATCATAAATTCTGATTTATTTGAAAATGTTCATTTATATTAATTTTAGAATAGATTGTCCTCCTTTTTATTTGTTGAATCTGGTAATGCAAACTGCCTGTTGGTATATTTTACTGTCATTTTATAGTTTTTTACAATTTACAGAGCATCATCATTTAAGTTTAATTCATCAGTACCTAACATCATTTTTGTTAGTTACTGTCATGTTCTTTATATTATATAGTTACCTGCTTGTTAAATACTATACAACCACTCTTCTAATAATTTATTTTTTAACTAATTTAGCTAAATATTTCTAATAACATTGTAATAAAAATATTAAAACCATATTAGTTTTGATGTAAAAACTATAGAGTATGCATAATGCATCATCTAAGTAATTAATTCAAGCTCACAAGTTCCTTTTATTTTCACGTTTATATATATATATTGGTTTAGTTTGATTCATATTATCTAACTTGTTATGAGATTGGACTGCTCTAATCTTTTACTAAAAAAATATATATGGGGCCCACATTCTACAGTTTGCAGGGGGCCCCCAAATATCTTAAGACCAGCTGTAGCCATATCTATATCTAGGAATAAATTTAGTAATTGTCACTTATCTATTTTGCTACTATGATTCTACTATATGTATGTTCATCTGACTAAGGGATAAGTTAGCTTGTTAGTTGTGATCTTAACTTACCACTTAAGTGCAGGCCTACGTTAAATTGTTTAATATTGTCATTGGGTTATTCCCTATGAAATCGCCTGAGGTTGCATAGCAATTATTTTAATTATTTAGTTTTTTCACACACATTTCTACATATTCCAGTAATAAAAAACAATTTGAAATAAAATCCTTTAACTTGTTTTTCCAGTATGACCATTTTCCAAAACTATGACCAACGTTAAATTTGATAAATTTTGATGTTCACAGACATTTAAATATTCTTAAAACTAAAATAACTAGATAATTGTAACAGGAACCATTTTTTTAACTGCTCTTAAAGTGAACTACATACATACGAATGTACATCCTTCATACAAATGTACATAGGCTAGTTAAATACAAATGTACATACTTACATGTATACATGCACACACAAACACACACACAATCACACAATCACACTGTTCTCTATGGGGTAGTCATGAAACTGTTCATATACTGTCAACTCTGGTTTTAGTGAACTCGGTTGTAGTAAACATTTGGCTTCAATGAACCTAATTCATTGGTCCCAATCCAAATACATTTCAATGTGTGTCAGAAAATTTGTTTATAATTAACCTTCAACATCGGTTTTATTGAGCAGAAAAATCGAAACTTTCAGTAAGAAATGTCATTCTAACATCATCATTATTTAAAAACATAACTTTTTGGTTGTTTAAACCTGAAAACACCGATTCTCTACTTGAGTTCATGTTTAGGTAGCACAAAGCTTGACTGAAAATATGAAATGGGGAGGAGGGGGGGGGGNGGGGGGGGAAGCTTAAACAGTCAGACTACTCATTGACCTGGCTTAAGTTTTAATACCTTTGTCTGAGGCAAGTAAAGGAAAACATCATCTTCTAAGTTGTATTAATACAACAGAAGTTACAGGAGAGTGAATGGCAGTCTGTGGCCATTTAGTAAGAGCTAAGCCCTTTCTTCAAGAGGTTATATAAAACTCAAAAAATTAGACTTTTCTACTAAGTTTAGTTTTTTGAATGCACGAATAGTGTGGAATCAGTGTGGAAAAAGCACATACTCTAGAGAAGGATCTGGAAAAAATATTAATCAAAACAGTATACTGTAAACAACAGCGTATAACCAATTTTTTTTTTTAAAGATTTAATAATATTTCATTAAAGAGCGATTATATTTGAACTCTTATTTGGTTTGTTACTAACCCGCTATTTTCAGATCTAAAAAAATTGGTTTTAATGAACTACAGACATAATGAAAAAAATATCCGAGTCTGTAGAGGACCATTATAACCAGAGTTGACTGTAATTCAAAACAACTCCGAACTTAATCCATCTTCACTAACTTTCACCGCACTTTCCTATCCTTTCATCCCTTTTATTTTATTAAGTCCCAAACATGGTTACTCCCTTAAATTTATGAATAATTCAAGTCTTAATATTTCAGACTATATAATCTTTGTATATTGTAATTTTTTCCTGTGGTTTTTTTACAGTAATCTTTCAAGACAAGAAATGATGAAGAAATTTGTTTTGAAGAGTGCAACTATGATGTCTTTGAATGAGCGGTGAGGACACAAACAACCCAACTCTCTCGCCCAAAAAGCCCTCGGCAACTCTTTAGCTTAGTCAAAGCTGTGTACAATGTTGGGTGATTCCACCTTGTTCCTATAAAATGGGTCTGGTTGACTTATACACGCTACTATGGTTCCTAAACGTTGAGTAGTTGAGATTATTGTGCATTAATCACAAAAATATATATTTTCATCAATGCATGTCTTGCACTTTTTACAACCTCAAATATCAAAAAACGTTGCAACAGTGATACATCAAATAAAAAAATTATTTATTTGATTGCCTTGCAATATGTTTTCAGTGCCAAATTAGTTGAAATATCACACAGTCAAAGTTTTACTTACATAAGTCTCCTGCATTATTTTATTTGGTTTGGTTAAGTGGTGAATTTGAAATGCAAGCTATTTTTCACCACTACAAAAGCATATAAAAGCTCTAAAAGAGGTGAAGTCACAAAAAAACAGAAAGTGTTTACTAGCTGAAATACCACTTATTGATGTGAAACGATTCATCGTTGGTATAAAATCACAATTTATTTTGAGTGGTTTTTGTCACACTATAACCTTATTTCTAGATTAGAAATGAAAAAAAGTTCCTGGAATCCATTCGCTTTTTAAAATTATTTACCCTTTTATTTTCTAAGGGTTAAAGAACTGCTTCCAAATTAATATAAAAAAAAATCTTGGCCAATGAGGTCTTTAGTTGCAAAAAGACAATCCAGGCATATAAGTCTGGATTCCACCAAAAGGTTTTGGTAGCATATTGTTTGGCAAGACAATATTATATATTTTTTGAGGTGTTTGCAAAGTATTAGTAGCAGAGTCCAATGACCAAACGGAAGCAGAATTTATGTTGCCGTAAATTTCTATTCAACTACTTTTAGAATGACTACATGGTAGCTATGGCTCAAATCATGTTTCTAGCCCAATGACTGAGATTAACAAGTTGAATCTTATGATGCAAGTTCATTGAAAGATGGCTGGGGGATGGCAACTTTGTTTGTAGACCATTTTGACATGGAATTGAGTCATCTCCAACTAGAGATGAATCTAAACTACATCAGAACCTATAATATGACTGGTGAACATGTTGACCCAGGTTGATTCACTTGCACCGAATACTTGGAAAACTATTAATACCTTCATTGAGGGTTGGTTTTGCTTGATGAGGCTTGACCACAGTTGGAACTCGGAATAGTAGAATACAGAAATAAGAATCAGATAGGCATTGAACCATGAGCTACAAATCTACTTTACCCTTTCACTCAAAAATCACTTCACCGATTGAGCTGCAATTCCACACGGGCACAAATAAGATGTTCATTTAACATATAGGCTAATTAAAATTACTTATACCGATACCGCTTAACCTAAGGCACCAATCCCCTCCTATCCCCCTCCCCTTTTTATTTTCCCCCCAAACATATCGCCTGAAACACTGTGGCAAGGACATTTCCCTTAAAGTGGGGGTTACCCACAGGCACTTGTCTTTAAACACTCCCATCCATCTTACCGCCCTCATACATTTCTCCTGAACCACTGGTGGAAGTGGGTTGCCTAAATTTAACGATATTCTTTAACTATTAAACTACCCATACAAATTTGTATCCATTTGTAAATCAAGAAACTGATACATGCTAATTATTGACTCACAACACTATACTAATAAGGAAGGGATGATGATGACACTAGAGGAAGTTTGGGAAACCATTTGGAGAAACACTTGAGGTTCAAACACAGACCTACCGTCAACTGGCAAACCCAGAAATCGTGATGCTAGCCAGTACACCCATCAATGCTAACAAGAATTGAAAACCTTATTTATGAAACAAATTTGTAATATTTGTAATGGTTTGGTGATACATTGGGATGTTAAGGACCTTTCTATGGTCAAGATTGCTGTAACTTTAATTGAGATTATGTCTGAGCAATCACCTCTGAGAGGCTATGTTTTGAATTTCACTCCTGTTTAAATTTAGTCCCCGCAGGTACTTATTAGTTATGTGGATCTATTTATAGGTGCAATCTTAGGCACCAATAAATTGTGCTTCTATGATAAATGCACATAGATAATTATAATTCTGAGATTGAATGTATAATCTACTTGCAACCATGGCCAATCGTACAAAGTCATTAGATTTGCATTCCACTTGAATTTCTCAGACAGGGTCAGGGTTTGATTCTATAACGTGCACTGAATGAAATTTTCCATAAATTATGAATTTTTTTGTGTGGTTTTTCCATCCCTACTTTAAGGAACTTCTTTCAAGTTAACATAAAATTAAATTAATATCGCACACATTTATTAAATTTTTTATGAAGTGTAAGGAATGTGGATAGCTCTTAAATATGCTGTGGGTTGAGGGTGTAACTTGATTTATAAAATCAAAGGTGGGTGGTGTTTGTGCTAGAGACTGTGATTTAATTGGTAGGTCTAGTTGAGTGAATTAGCATACTTAACTCTTACACCGAAACGTCTCACTCACATCCACCTCATCCCTTTCTTTTGAGTTAGATAATTGGTCACTTGTATTAAATTCTGACACAAGTATATTTCACAAACTAAATAAGCTATTATGCTCTTTTCTTTGAACTGTAAGGTAGGTACTACTGAATCTATTTATTATTTTTGTAATTTTGTATTTTCGAGATACCATTTATTGGGATTCAAATTACAAGTGTGCAGGTTGGTAGGTTGGTATTTATAAAAAGGAAAGTAAGCCATCTGTTTTAAAGCTAGTTTTAGACTAGGCCTATTGTTTGATTTTTTTTTTAATTTCCAACAATTCATTCAAAAATTCACAGCTCTGTGTCAGTTTAAAGGCTTTATTTTAATGGAATCATATGAAAAGCATATATTTTTACTATAGCTCAAAAACCCTGTGGCTCACATTATTATTACTACACCTCGATATCTTAAACACCACAAATATGTTTTAAACAAATAGCGTACAATACTTAGCATAATACAATTTCACACAAAAAACACACAAGATATGATATTGACTTTGAAGAAACATTTGATTTTAAACACCTTTAGTCACTTGTCACCTAGTTTTTATTATTTTGTCCCTCCATTTACTTGAATTCATTGTCGAACTAGAATCTTATATTAGCTAGAGATTGTCACCATTTTACTATATTGAAATTTCATAGGTTTTTGAGGTTACAACTTGCTATTGGAATCTTTAATTATTTTTTCTTCTAATTTTTAAGGCAGATTTGAGGTGAAAACAATATTCTGCCTGTTATTTATAAATCTGTATGCTTTGGGTTGCACTAACTTGCTGTTTGTGTTACATAAATCATGGTTATTAAAATTGTTTTGCAATTCACATCGAGCTTAGCCTGAAGCAAACAGCAAAACTGAGTACTAGTGTGTGCTGTTAACATGGCACATTTGGTATCTTATAAAAGGCACTATGCTGTATGATATGAAGTCTTATTTGGCATCAAGTTAAGATGAAAATAAACAAAATACTAATTGCATATTACGCTCAATTATATGTGAATGGCCCACTATCATGAATCATAAAATGTCATCTGAAACCTATCTCCACACTGCCTACTGGCCACATCACAACCTTGTCAGCAAGTATATTGACAGTAAATCACTATGTTTACTTGTCTTAAAATCTTCTGTCTGTCTAAATAATGAAATGACAATCATATACAGAAATGTTGTGCCAGGTAAATTAATCTCGGCCTTGATGGCGGCTAGAGCCGATAATTCAGAGGCTACCAATTAATTTTGAAATTCAAACTAGTACATGTGGATCATTTTGTGAATTGGGGCTATGTAAAAGTTTCTGCTAGATACATTTGCAATGTTCTAAAACATTTGACAGCGAATATAAAAATGTTTGCCTCTCATTAATCAACTACTCTCAAAATTATTATTTTTTGGGTGAGCACAGCAAAAACTGTCAAAAAGATTCACAGGGTCTGTTTGAAACTTGTAAGTGTATGTAAGTAAAGTGCAGAGTGAAGTGCTTGGTGATGAATCATCAGAATTATGTGAAGGTGTGTGTGGAGCCCTTCCAAACCATGGCACACACTTGATCATTTCAATTTGTGATTTGCCTGGAGACAGGACATTTGATATGGCTCAGTGTTTCATCACTAGATTAGTGTATAACATGTGCTTGTACTTGTAAAGTGTGCTGGATTAAAATGTATACACCTGAAACAACGATAGCCATCATAAGATGGCTTTCAAAAGAAACTGTCACTATCTAAAATCTGTATAAGGGAAGATAATAGTTGGCATTAGTATATTAGGAAAATTTAACAAAGCTGTGGCATATTAAAGAGCTAACATTTACATTTTAAGAAATTAATACACTGCAAACATAAAAGGTCATTACTATGATTAGATAAGGCATTGAGTTATGACTATCTAACCTACTCTGTGAATCCACCCATAGCTTTGTCTATATAGGCAACTGCCAAAAGTTAAGTTCTTGTAGCCATGGTAGCATACTACAAATAATCCAAGCCACACAGCTTGTCTAGGCACACTTTTTCTTGCACTTGCTAGAACATAAAGTTCATAGTGCTCAACACTTGAACACAAACTGGTAATGTGTTTTAAATTAAAATGCAAAATCTCCTAACATCAGTTTGTTTGGAAAACATTAAACATGTTGAAAGAAACTAGCACATTTGTAATAAATGAGATACACATTATCTTGAACTAACCCTTTTATTGAATAGCCTTAACATGTAAAAAGGGTATTTATTAAGATGTGCATCCAAACAAAAATGGTCTTATTTTAAACTGGCATGTGCAATGGATGTTAAAAAGGCAAGTATCTATTACTAAATGAGGTAAAAAAATTCCAAATTACCATTGGCCACCAAACAAAGGGCTTTGTCTCCAAACTTTCTGTCAAAATGCACTTTGATTGGATGGCAAAGCCTGCACATTGAAAGTTTAAGTATGAAAAACTTCTTGTGCAAGACAGGTTGTGGTATACTGCACTGTATGGCCCACAACATCTATGAGAGTTGAGTAATGTTGGAGCTTATAAAAGAGAGTTGTGAGAACATGTGTAGCATATGACAATTTCCGCCAATGTCGGGAGGGATAACGAAGTGGGGGTTGCTTTTGTTGGTGACTATACAGCTTCACGCATTTGCGCCGCAACAACAACCCTGAGTATACTGTGCGCAATATTCGCGACGCCAACGCTCAACAGATGCAAGCATCATTCAAGAACCGCCGCCTCGCCCAGCAGATGGAGCGGCGTCCAGCAGTCATGGCAGCCCTCAAGCTCAAGAAGGTGGGTAATGCCAGTGCATAGTTTGACTATTGTCATAAATTGACTTTGATAGTTTTAATTTTGATCGTCACCAGTTTGACAGGCTTACATAGTAGTAGTATAATATTTGTTAGTGTTTTTGTTCTGTTAACACCTACATCATTGTCCAATGAGTCTAAAAAGTTTGGTTCGCAATAAACTAGATTTCCAGTGATGGGGCGGTCAAGGTTTGAATCTTGGCCTTGTACTTAGGGTGGCTTTCCCATCTCTTCTCCAAGTTAATGGAGGATACAATTCCTTAAAAGTAACGCTTTAAATTACTACCCTTGTTAAGATGTTTTCATAACCTTCATGTTAAACAGATTAATTAAAAACTACCAGAACTCCTGGTAACCATTGTACTAGTAGTCTAAGGTATTAGACTCCCATTGTACTTAGCTTTTAGTGACAAAGAAGTTAGGATTTGAAACCTGGCTGAGTGCATTGAGATGGTGATTTTGAACATGTGACTTTTCACTGTGGGTTTCCCAACCTCTCGTTATGCTAATAGAAGTAAATTTCCTCTAATTTATTTCCCTCATTTCTTTTTTCATAGCTTTTATTACTACTTATTACAGTAATCCTTGTGTTAAACATACAAATTCAACATCCTTTTGTATAAAAAGTGATCCGCTTTGTCAAAAAAATTAAGCTATGTAAGAAAGATGTAATTCAGGAGAAGGGAAAGTATTGAGGGGTGAAATTTTCCACATTGTTTCTAAAAAAAAAAAGGCATAAAAGGTAATCAAAAAGTCATAAAATTAATGTAACTAATGATTTTTTTTTCTCTCAAAGATGGGTAGTCATTCTTATGTGGTTTGTGACCCTGGAGATATAATATTGCCTCCCTCTTGTTCCCGTGAAGAAGAGTCTTAGGCAGCGTCTGGGTCAGCCGGGCGTGGGAACTGTGAAGGACCGGCTTAACTTGGCCCTGCCATCTCGCGCTCGCATGGTAGGCGTTCATGGAAGGGTCGGACTGCTGCGTGGCCAGGGAACCAGAAGAGGAGTTGGAGGGGGAGGGCTGCAAGGAAGGAGCCCACTGCGGCGCAACTCTCAGGGCAGAGGGCGGGGTGAGTAACGGGTGTAATCAATTAAGAAGGAGGGACGTACATTTTGAGAAAACCCACCAGCGTGTCTGGAAAAAGCTATAAATTACAAAGTTTAGAATTTAGGTTGGTACAGGTTTTTATAATTGCATGAAAATACTTTGAATTAATTTTGATGGTCATAAATACTATGAGGTAAGAGAGACATAATTATTAGGGTAGCATTTTTTTTAACTTTCAAATATTCTTAAATGTGCATCCCCTGAAAATAACAGTGCAATCAGAATTGTTAACATTCTAAAAACCAGATTCAGTGGTTGCATGGTCTAAAGCTCTACTCTCGCAACAGACTATGTAGACTGTCGATGACAGAGATCTGTTGTGCTAAGGGTGTTTTTCTTAAATAGTTTCTCACTATCCATGCAAATGCAGGTACACTTACTCTAAATTCAACCCTCCTCATTCCTAACCTATTAGCCTAATTAGTAGGTAAGCGTATAACTCGAATGGGTAGTGAGAAACTCATTTTGAGTGAATATGCTATCTAATATTTTTGTTAATATTTTAATAGACTTATGAACAATTCTTAATAGCTATTTAAAAGGTCAAAAAATAAAATAATTTATTGGCTTGAGTATACTACGCCCTTGCACATTATACGAGCCCAACATTTTGAAGGTATCCTACATGAAAAATAAAAAGTCTCGAATGTACCTCATGGTAAAATCTTAACAAAACTTAACCTTTGAGCTTATTCTTATTCTCTTGTTTACTGGAGATGCCACGGAAGTCTTCTTTTAAACACATTCACTCACTTGCTAATCTGCCATGAATAACTTTTTAATATCAGTCGCATAGCCAAAATTCTACCACCAACATTTGACCTATTGAATTGCCTGTTCAATGAAATCCTCTCTCTTTGGTTGCCATGATATTTCTCAATTTTGATATATTCACATTAATTCTTAAACTTAAAATTTCAAAGCTTAAGACTTAAAATCCTGAATCAAGCACAAATATTATTTGGATTTTAATTTGATGCTTTTCACAGACTTAAAAATAAATATTTGCAAACAGTCATCTGTACAAAATGTAAATTCTAATGTGCTACTCATGTGTTTGTCTTTCTAGGTGGTGTTGGTAGAAGTCTAAGTCGCAGTGGCAGTGTGACCAATTTGAAACGTAGTACCAGCATGTCCTCACTAGGTCGCTTCAGCTTGGCCGGAGGCGACAACTACAGGATCAACACTCGTGGCACTCGAGGGGTCAGAGGCTACCGCAACACCACCGGGAGGGCTTTCAGAAGGGGCCGAGGGGCAGGTATGTTTATAATTATGTGTGCGCTGTATTTTACTACTTGTGCGGGATATTCTCATATTTATATCAAGACAGTTATGAAATGCAAGCCAAAATATTTTTTATTAGATAACATTTTACTGAAATTCAAGTTCATTTATGACAATTTATAATTTATAGTATCAATTTTCAAGGAAGGAGACAGGATGAGATGTACACATTATAGTGGAGTAACATGATGTGCCACACTACAAAAATATATGAGAAGAAACTGTAAAAGAAAACGGGTAGTAAGACGCGGTGCTATAATACTGTTAACATCATATCTTAAAAACAGTTCAAAGCCTGGAAGACTGAAGAGAATTGATTTGTCTGTATGGAGCCAAGGCTCAATGTGCTCAAACGGTGGCAACATTCAACCAAATACATCAGGATAAAAAGTATCACATAACTATGTTTTGGATTTTGTTTCAAAATTTAAAGAAACTGGATCTGTTGCAAACAAAAACTGACTGCGTACAGTATTCAGTGAATTATGTAAAGATGATCCTGATAGGCGAGTACAGTTTTGAAAATAAATTACCGTATTGGCCCAAGATAGCCGCACCCTAAATTTTCAACCTCTTTCATAGAAAATACAATATTCCTACTTAAATATGATCAGAGTGTATTAAATCATTTGAAAAGAAAAATTATTTACTGGTAGGTACCTACACTTAAAATTAGGTTACTCTAATGTATAAAATCCCTTTTGTAGAAAAAAACACACACTATTTACACTTAAAATTATGTCAATTGGAAATAAACAAAAATTATTCATACTCAAAATTAAATCGATTGGAAAAAAAAGATAAGTTATTTACACTAAAAATGTGATCACTGAAAAAAATAGGCTAACAATGAGACACTTTTAGAGGAACAAAAAATTATTCATCAAAGCTCTCATCAGTGTCACTTTCTTAACTCTCATTGGTCTCTTCTGGATGGTCCTCCTACAAAATATCTTCTGTGCCATCCATCTTAATGGATAAGCAGCACATCTTAAATCGGTGGACAATGGATTCAGCAGATATCCTTCCCCAAGCAGTTAATATCCACTTACAAAGCAGGTTCAAAGTAGGCTTCTTAATTCTGCCACTAGGGGTTAACGGATGATCTCCTGACAAAAGCCAGCCTAAATACTCCCTTCGAAGGTTGTCCTTGAAGGGTTTAGTCACAGCCACGTCAAGGACTTGTAGTTGTGAAGTCATACCTCCTGGAATAACAACAAGATCTAAATTTGTTGCCTTGACTTAATTTTTCACATCTGGAGTAAGATGCCCTTTGAATGCATCAAGCACAAACATTTTCCGTTTTTTTAGAAGAGCTTGTTACATTACTATCTGGTCCAGGTTTGAGCCAAATTATAACGTTCATATAGCTGGCCCCTTAGTTGAGAGCCAATTGTAACGTTCTTGTAACTGCCTCTACATTGTGCGCCTATTGTAACATCTTCGTGGCTTGCCCCTGGTTGGGATGCCCTTTGTAACACCCCTCGTAACGGGCCCCTCGTTTGGACACTATTTGTAACATCTTGTAACGGGTCCCACGTTATGGGAGCCAATTGTAACCTCACTGATTAGCTTGTTCCACGTTGTGCGCCTATTTCTATCTTACTTAATAGCTATTAACACTTCCCTACATTAGGCTTCACTTTTTGTGATATAAATAAATGATGTCAGATAAAGTTGATATTAGTTTATTCAATGATAGTATTGATAGAACTTTGGTAGAAAAATGATCATGTTTTACGAAGGGCGAGCACACGTCTGTCCGTAACAATGACTGATGTCACAGTGGCTCTGAGATTGCACCACTCGTTTGGTATATCTCAGTCCAATAGAACTTACTAGAATGTTTAAGAACCGGAAACTGTCTCAAATTAAACACTTACATTATTCTGGTTGGTTCAAGAGCAGGAAGTTAATATTTAAAAGACTTTAACATTGTAGTTTTGACTCAACTTTACATTAAACACTGAAGTTAGTTACAGCAGCTGATGCCTCCTACCTTCAGGGCGTGAACTTAAAAACAAGAAATAACTAGTAATTTCCTAGTTAGAATCTAGTAACTATTATATCTGAATAATTTAGAAGAAGTGCTTTAAGCGCCAAGTAGTAAAATATATAATTTAAATAAAAATAAAATACATACATATATAATTAAGATGAGAATATTGTCAATGCTTTCAAATACTCTTTAGGGTCAAATCGGGGACATTACAAGCCCCAGGCGTTCTATTCCACAAGACTGCTAGCCAATCCCACATTAATTCTGCTTTCATCCATCCCTTCTCTTGACACCTGAAAATGATTCCACTGTGCAGGGTTTCTTTCGGGAGGGTTTTTTCTTCTTAAAATGACATATGGGGGTATCTTCCTACCATCAGCAGTTACAGCTAACATAGCTGTAATGTGCAGTTTTTCATTGTCAGTGGTCTTCACAACAATGGATTTGGATCCCTTTTCATCCACGCAAGTATTACTTGGCATGTCAAAATACACGGGTGTTTCGTCGGTGTTTCCAATCTAACTAAGAAGATAGTCATTCTATCTACGGAGGTCAATTACATAACGTTGATACCTTCCTCGGTGGCGTAGTTGGCTAACGCACTTGTCGTGTTGAGCTTGACTGCTGAGGACAGGGAGATCGAGGTTCGAATCTCGGTCGGGTGAACTGGGGGTTGTTTTTCCTAAATGGTTTTCCACTCTCCCTCTACGCAAATGCTGGTTTACTTCCTCTAATTCAACCTTCCCAATTCCTAATCCATTTGTGTAATTAGTACTTAAAGCATATAACTCGAACGGGTAGTAAGACGCGGTGCTAAATATTATTACATAACGTTGATATTTCACCAACTTCTCTTCGTAGTCAGTGGGCAAATTTTGCGCTAAATCAGTTCTTCATCTTAGTGATAGATCACTTCTGCGTATGAATCTTTGGCACCACCCAAGACTTGCTTTGAATTCCCTTTGTGGCACTTATGGCACTTGTAGCCCTCTTGCAATTTATCGTGCCTTCAAACTGATTATGTCATGACTTAGTGAATATCCATCACGTCTCTTTTCCTTTACAAAAGAAAGAACACGGGCATCAATTTCAGGATTACAGCCATGCTTGGGTCCTCGAAAGGCTTTATGCGTTGGGATGGCATTCTTAAGTTTGGTTTTTTCTAAAATCCAGCGACATATGTTCTTCTCATCAATTGCGTATTTTCTTCCCGCTACCCTATTACTCTTAGTTTCTGCGTAACTTATCACCGCTAATTTAAAATTGGCATCATAACTTCGTCTAGTTACCTGGCTAAAACACGCTTTTTTCTCGATATGATCTGCTATGTTAAACTTCCGAATTTAATAAATGCACTAAATTATTGTTCTCACAATAGAATAAATGTTGATCAACATACTGAAACAAAATCTAACTTGAAATATTTAAGCTCTCTTTACCAAAAGGATATATTGCCTATAGAATGCGTTGAAGAAACTAATTTTATTTTGGCAGCCATTATGGCCCAAATATTGTACACACAAATAAGATAGTCATTCTTCATCTATTTTTAAATAACTTTGCCAACTTTCATAGTTCATCTATTTTTAAATAATTTTGCCATCTATCAAGGTTCATCTATTTTTTAAAAGCGGTGGCTATTAGCTTTGATATATATCTATTTAGCAACATGCCTATCCTATAGTTACAAAATTATTATATGTATTATCTAAGAGTGCGATTATAGGCCGCATTAGAGTTTTGTGAGAGCTGTTTCTTGGAAAAAATTGCTGTTTATTTTCAGGGGTATCGAATTATTGAATGCACATCCATTGTTATTAGAAACTAACTGCTTTTCTACTGCTTGCACTTTTTAAGTGGTTTTGTAAATAAACACAACTGTCGTTATTGGAGTGATCAAAATCCTAATATTTTTACTGACAGACACTAGGGTTTGGAAAAAAAACTGGCTATTTTTAAAATAACCAACCCAGTTGGTTTATATTGTTTTTTTTTTGTTTTATTGGTTTTATGGGGTTTAATTAAAGATATTTTGTATGTTATTTGATTAAACCAATAATTCAAATATATTAATTATTTGGGATCCAAAGAAACTGTTTTAATTGTAATATTACAGTATTGAGGATAGGAGAAATAAGAGACAATAAAGGAAAAAAATAATGCAACCTTGTACTTTTGGCAAGAAAAGCTAGCAGGTTGGGGAAAAAAAAGACTGTAGAAGGAATAGAAAGAGGGGGGAGGAGAGACATGAATCAAATTATTGGCAAGCCAGCTGCAGAATTGATTTGTTGCTTTCTTTAATCAGAGATAAAAGGTAAGAACACATTTTCTTTTTTGGCAAAGTATTATTTCTAGTGCCTAGCATTATAACAGTGTAGGTACCTTAAAATTACATCACCCCATGTGAGTTGCTAGTTGAACATATTACCTTGTTCAACCAATTAAAATATATTTTATAGCTTACTCTGTTGTATAAGATCTTTAATTTCAAAACTTGTGTATAATAGCACCATAATATAAATCAATTTATTATTATTGGGTTTGAACCCAAAGGTTTTCAACAGAATGACTAGCCATTTTCAAAAAATTATTAGACAATTGCTTTAATTTCAAAATGTGTTTTTTTGGGAGGAAGGGGGGGGGGCTAGGTGATTATTTTTAAAAATAAAACCAAGGTGGATTTCTTAGGCTGGGTAAAATTATAACAACACTAACAGACACACAATGGCAAGAAAAAATTAACGTTCGGGCAGGTATATTTGGTGACACATTTATTGGTCCAATATATATTGACAGAAATTATACAGGGGAAAAATACTTGGAAATGCTTGAAGAATCTATTCATCCTCTCATAATGCATGCCTTAGAAAATCAACTAGACTTTCATAGAGCTTGATAAAGATCTTTTACATTTGTTAACAAGATGGAACCCCTCCTCACCATCAACTACTCGTTTGTCAATGGTTAGACAACAGATTTAATGGACAGTGTATTGACAGAAGAGGACCAATTCATTGGTCAGAAAAGTCACACAATTTAACACCCCTAGATTTTTTATGGGGATATTTAGAGTCCACTATTTATGGGATTAAACCAGCAAATATCGAAGAGTTAAAAAATAGGATAACAATGCTATGTAGAAGTATTACAAAAGCAACCCTAAGAAAAGTCAGAAGTGAATTCGAAAATAGACTATATCATTGTTTAGTTTAAAATGGAGAGCATTTTGAATACTTCCTTTAAGCTTAAAATAAAAAAGTGATCTTCTCTATAACTATTTTACAAACACACATAAATGTGAACAAACACACGTGTGTGAGCACACAACACTCGTACCTTCCTGGGCTATGTTTCATGGTGGCTACAGGCGGGGAAAACAGGGAAAAGTTGGAAAAGTTAGAGAATTTCTGGATGACAGGGAAATGTCAGGGAATTTAACTAAAATTCAGGACAAGTCAGGCGATTAAAAAATATGTCTAAAATATCCCATTAATTTTTAAAATAACTGATGAAACCATTTGTTTATTAGATACAAACTTTCTTTAATATTAGATCAATAATAAATAAAACAAAAGTCATCATCCACCATTAAAACTGGAAAAAAGTAGTCAAGGGTTTCCTGAAAAAGTCAAGGAATTTTGTAAAATATGTTTTGTAGCAACCCTGTGTTTGAATAGGGCAAATTTTAATGCCGCTTCTGGTGCCGGTGACTCAGAAACTTGTGAAGCTCATGTCTCGTGATAGCTTTTACTTTAAAAAGCTTAAAACCACCATTTTGAAAATGGCACAATGTCATCTACAAGAATATGTATAAAAAAATAGTCTCATTTTAAAATATCACCTTAGCAATGCCACACAATGTCATACCAGTCATACCACCTTACTTCCCCCTCAGAACCAAACAACTTTTGTTTACAACTTTTTTTCTTTAATGCGTTGTTTTCAAGATATTTTGGTGAAAAGTTATAAAATGAACACCCGATATAAGTTTTAGTTTTTCCTTATAGCCGCAATGCCTCAGACCAAGACCAGCGACACCCCAGGACATCGCTCGCAATGCACAGTTTGGGAACCCCTAGTCTACACCCTAGAAATACATCTCTTTGATAAGAATAAAATTACTCCAGTCTAAAAATGGATTCACTTTGAAAGAATTCACACATTATTTCCTTCTTACTACTCTAATGCTTATAGTTTTTGCATATCTTATTTATAAGATTTTAAAATTAATTATTATCCTTGCCAAGAAATGTCATTTCGTAGATGATCGACCACGCAAAAGATTCCAAACTTAGTAAAGAAACACACTAAATTCTTGACAATAGAATAACAAAGCTATCATCAAACTTCAATAAAAAGTATCCAAAACAAAATAGAAGTAAATTTAGATGTTTTGACCATTTCATTTCATCAGCCATTTTGTCTCAAATTATATTTTTACATTTATAGTGCTAAGGTTCATTTATTTTTATAACATTACTAATGAAACAATTAAAGCAAAAAATTATGTATTTGTGTATTTGACCATTCCTATAAAATTAAAATGTGAAAATACCATGCATGCATGTATTTATGTAGAGATTGGTTTCATGTGGTCTCCTAATTGTGTAAAGTGTTCACATTTGAAACATAACCCAACACTTTTATCAGACAGGACATTTCCTTCCATCTTGTCACTGTTTATGATTTCTAGCGGTTTCATTTATTGCATGGTTAACTAGTCCATGTTAGGGAAAGAATGTTTGTGTGTATCCTAAGCCAATGAATGAACCTGACATGTTGCAGTTGCCCTGCAAGCTGGAACATCTCGTGGGGGTAACATCCGCCGCAACTCTCGTGGCAACAGGTACAACCAACGCGGCGGCGGAAGAGGGGGTAACATAAGGTAGATTTTATTTTACCTATTGATGTCGACATTTAAAAGATTCTGATTGGCCTCATTTTCAAATGGATCTGCACCCTAGACCGTACACATTGTTTCCAGATATCACTAGTTTTCTGTAATTTATATCATACATAATTTTTAAATTTTACAAAACTAAATAATAGCTTTATTTTAACATTAATATTTGAACAGCTGGATCACTCATTACTATTTATTATTATTATTATTATTATTAGCACCGTGTCTTACTACCCATTCGGGTTATACGCACCTACGCTAATGTGTAATGGTAGGGTGATTGTGAGATGAAATGAAGGACCTACAGTTTAACGTGGAATCCGAACCACGGTGGAGGCCTGGCATTCCCCACATTCACAAGATGTCTTGTCAGAGGTGAAGGAAGGGTTTGGTAATCAGATAAATCTGTGCCGGGACCGAGGATTGAACCCTGGCCGCCAGCATAGAAGTCTGACACCTTACCCCGAGACCGCCAGGTCACTTACCACTCATTACTAAGTAAGGTAAAATATAATAATGTATGCTGTGTTCAAGGAGATTTTTTTTTATCTTACCACTCGTTTGGGCTATCCACATTTATACACACAAGGGATAGTGGTGAAAGTAAAAACTAGAGGAAATGCACCTGAATTTGTGTGGCAGCCAGAGGAGGGGATCGGTAACATTAGGAATAAACACCCTCAGTACACCCGGCCGCAATTTGACCTTCAACCTTGCCATCGCCTACAATTCAGTTTATTATGAGAGCTGATATTTTTACTTAACTAGTTAGGAGTGTACAAAGTTTACTTTTTAATTTAAAGTGAATTTGAATAAAATTTACCAGTGTGGCTATTTATCTAACTTTATATATTAAAGAATCTTGTCTGGTGTACTGAGGGAGGATTTTTGCTAAGTGGTTTTCAACTTTCCCTTCATGCAATTGTTAGTACACTTCATCTAAATTCAACCAACCTCATCCCTAATACAATAACATCCATACATAGGTGTATAACCTGAATGGCTAGTATGACATAGTGCTAGTAAATAAATATTAGACATTAAAATTGTTTAGAAATTTTTTTGCTATAAATTAATCTACTATCACAGCGTGCAAATCAATTGCTTCAAGTTTATTTCATATGAATATTAATTTGTACTCTACATAACAGCTCATAATGGCAATAATCGAACATAAATTGATTACCAGAGTGCCCGCCCCGATTTGTAGTGTGAGGATTTCTCCTAAAAATATTCTTCCAAATTTTCTACTCCTATTATGTGCACAGACTAACATTTTTCGCTGAAAAACCCTCATTTTCCTACAGAGGTTTATTTTGAAGCATATTGTAATTGTACTAGCTGGCTGGCAATAATCAGAGCGCATGTTTGTGTTGTAAACAAAGCGGAGAGGAGAAATCAGCACAATCGTGGGAACTGGGAACTAGCACACACATGTTTGGGGGGGGGTGAAGCTTCCAAAAACTCAGTCGAATAGAATATTTATTAGCTTCGACTTAAAAAAATCTAAAAAATTCAAAGTTTGAATATCTTTTAATTAAATTTATTTTCAATTTTAATCATTTGAAGCTCTTGTCTACCATTTCATTGTTTAATTGTCAAGTTTATAATTTATTTTTCTATATTTTGGCTGATACTGGTGATTTTAATAAACTATTATTGCAGTATGTTACTTTAATCCATTACCTTTGCTCAGTTGGTAGTTTGTCAGCTTACCAAGGTAAGGGTCCCGGGTTCAATTCCCGGCATGACCAAAAAAATCATTGGTAAAATGTAGTTTTACCATTTCACAATGATGAATTAATGGCCGGTGACTGGATATTGCGACTGTCCTAGTCATAAGTTAGATAATAAGGCATATGACGCTATGGCAGACCTAGCAAGTGGATCATTTTTAATGTTTCATATAAATTGAATAATCTCTTTAACCCTTTGGTGAGTATAGTTTTAATATAGTACAATATCCCTGTGGAGTGAGGTTTTTGGTGAAAAATTAAATATATTTTTATTTTTGCATATTAATTTTAAAATTATGTATTGCAGTTTCCGAAGTAGTTATAAAATTAAAAAAAAAAAATATCTAGGAAAAAATTTACCATTTCAAATACAACAATTCAGAAAGTTTAAAAATTGGTTTTTGTGTGAAATGTGGTGAAACATGGATGGATGCAAAGTCCTACATCACATTCCACACACATCCACATTGTGTCTTTCCGCTTTGGCTGTGAAAATTGGCATTATTTTGCCACCGAAATGTGTCGTGCATTGTTGGCTGAACATCTGCTCTCACCTGTATTTGTGTCATATTGTTATCGACATCATCTCCATGTTGAGGTTCCTGCTCAGATGAACTAGATAATACTCTGTCATCACTGTCATTTATGTCACTCATATCACTCGCGGATTCCCAATTTGGAATTATTTCATTCAACTCTTTTTCTGTGAGCATTCGTCTTTTGCGCGAAAATGCCATGATAAATACAACAATATAAAACTATAATAAGATTATACTCATTCGAGTGCGTGGCAACTACCTTTTTATTTATAAATCTGTGAGTTTCCTCCATAAATAAAACAGTAATATAAACTAAGGTATAAACATGAATGTTCATGTGCGGCCACTAACTTTATAAACAATGACACAGCAAAAAAACTGTCACAAATAAATCATGTGGAAACACAACTTCTAAAATAAACATAGATTTAGTCAACCAGGTGTTTATGATGAGAAGAACGTCCCCCATTTTGTGTAAAGGACAGTAGAGTCATCTATTAGCAAATATATAAACTAGTAAATGTCTAAAAATAGTTTCTTTAACATAACATAGATAGCAACAGAGCGTTTATTTACGACCATACTAATTTAGACAAACATGAAAACGTATATTTACGTGCATACTCCTAGGAAGCCATAACAAAATGAACGTAAATATACGTTCATACTCACCAAAGGGTTGAGGAAAAAATTTGAGTTTTTTGAAGTAGTTTGTAATATATATTTGGTAGAAGCTACAGGAAAGGTGAGTAGAAAACACATAAAATGAAACTAATACAATATGGATTTTACATTGAAAATAAGAACACAGGGTACACTTTAAATTGCTGCCACTGAACAAAGAGGTAATGGCTACCTCTTTAAGAAAATTGATTTCTTAAAGTGGCCATGTGCCTTGGGCACATATACAATGTTTTCTTGTGTGATGCAGGCGCGGTGTTGGAGGCAGAGGTGGCCGTACCCTTCGTGGCCGTGGAGGTCGAACACCTGTACCGTCCAAGGAAGAGCTGGACCTACAGTTGGATCAGTATATGGCCAACACAAAGTCCTCACTGGACAGGGAGCTCGACACTTACATGAAGGGAGCCAACAACTTGTCGTGGAACTGAAGACATGACCAAATTTGTTTTTAAAAATCTCTTGCTCTAATGATGTGTAACTTTGTAAGGAGTGTATCACAGTGACAATGGAACTACCGAGACAAGGCATTTGTCTTTTGGGATAGTAGATTTTATAATGGTGACGTGATTTGAGGGTCGTCGCAAATTTCTTTTCTCACTAATTTTTAAGATTTACCTTGGTGATAAAACTGTTGTAAATATATGCATTATAGCTATTCAAAATATGTTAAAACCTGTCTCCATTTAATCAAGCGAGATTTTGTATCCACACAAACTGGACAAATTGGTTGGTTTTTTGCTACTGTTTGTGTTAATTTCACAGTTTTTAATCTTTACTTGCCCAATTTTACTAATATTAATTTTTATTGGAGGCTTTAGTTGCAATATTACACTTTAATTTGTTTCGTTTGTGAATTTAAACTACTTTTGGCCCATATGGTAGTAATTGACATTGCAACTTGATTTTTTATATACACTAGTGCTTACGTGTTTAGTGTTTGCTTTGTGTAGAGATGCATAAAACTGTGAACTTGTAAGTAGTATATTTGTCTACACACAAATATCATTCGTTCAAGTGTTTTTTTAGTAAAAATAAAAGTTTATTATGTTGTGTTATGAATTAGGCGTGTACATACTTTGAAAAGTCAAAGCTATATTGCTATTTTTTCTTCTTTGAGACCCGAAAGTCCCTTTACATCTTCAAATATATTTTGCTGACACTAAAAACTTTTTACATATTTCACATTACATAAAAATATCAATCAAATGTGTACCTGGGTTGAATTAACTATTTCACAAATATTGGATATGAATCTAAATCTTAGAAAACATGGTAAACATAAGAGCTCTAGTTTACCACATTAATTTCTTAGTTGTTATAGAAACTGAAAATAGTATATGTAAACATGTTTTGCCTTAGCACATTCAGGAGGAAAAGGGGGGGGGGATTAATCTTTGTTCTGATTATTTAGTTTTCCTTGTAATTACATTGAGCTAAGTCATAAATATTCAAGATAAGATCTCAAAAACAAATCCAAACTTGAAATTAAAATAAAAACATCCTTGTTTATTTTCAAACCTCGAATTTAATGTTTTCGCTAATATATTTAAGCATTCAAAATCTCCATGCTTTCAAATGAAGTAAATCATTACTTTTGAATAGGGGTGTGAGAAGT
>CABEEJ010004541.1:28193-47523 GCA_901482245.1 Timema douglasi
TTTTTTTTTTTTTTTTTTTTTGTTCAAAGCGAATTCGAGTCTAATATGGGAGATATTCTCGAAGCTAAATCAAAGTTTGAATATTTTTATATTTAATTTTGAGTAAAAATCTTATGTTGACATTTGAATATATTTATCTAACATCAAACTAAATATTCCATTTATTATTTCTTAACACTAATATTTGTAGCTTATTGCCAACATATACATGTTATATTCACTTTACCTTTTTGTTAAAAACACTTTATGTGTACATCTTGAGTGAGTAGTTAAAAAAACATGCATTTGCTTTAATAGCATTGGAATATTTCCTGCATGGTGTCTTAATAACCTTTCACACATAATATACAAATTAACAAAAAACAAGTGTTCAAGAACAAGAACAACTTTATAGAAAAATATGAGTTTAAGTTTATTCAGTTTCAGTTTTTCTGTTGTACAAATCAACAAGGAAACTTTTGATTTTATAAATCCATTTAAATCTTGCCATGTGAATTACTAAAAAAAATATGGTTCTGATTTTGAAAGCGCCTATAGCCAATCTTGAAAATATATTCTTTATGTAATATGTATAAAATAAGCAATTTTATTTTATTTTATTTTAGATAAAATATCCAATATTTTATCTAAATTACCAGCAATTTTCGTTTATAAGTATTCGCCAATTGCATACATTTGAAAAAAAATAATTTAAGGAATGTCATGTCCCTCACCCATGTGCTCAATTGTCTTCATCTTCAGTTGGTACCAATGTTTGTGATCAAAGGGGTTAAAGTTTTAATGTTATGGGCGTTTTGAAATTCAAAATGTTAAGGAAATTTTCCAAGTTCCACAAAGAAAATAAAGCATACTTGTTCTAAAACTAAAAATGAAAAAATATTATTTCTTGAGGTAATTTCAGTTCATTTTTATTTGATGTAAAATATGAGGGTAATATAATCACTAGACTTTGAATAATAGACGAAGCTTCGAATAGCTGTCAAACATGGGTTTGAATCTAATATGAAGTACTCAAAGATTCGCTTTGGCTTTGAATCTTTCAAAGCTTTGCAACCCCTACTTTTGAACCATTTCAAAATGTTGAGTGGATTTTTTTTATTTAACATTTCTAGCACTTGAACCAGCTTGATGCATCCAGAATGCTGTATTTTTGACCAGGGATTTGATACATTTTATAATAATTTAGGGGTTTGTGAAGTCCACTTTTTCAATTCAAACCAAAGTCGAATAATAATAAATATTCCTGAAGTCAAATAGAAGTTTGGATATTAAAAAAAAAAGTTTAATGTTGGGGGGAAAACTTAGATGTTGCAGAACTTTAAAAATCTAGGTAATATTTTACAAATTAAATATTGCAAAGATTTAACACATTTTGTTCTAAGCTTATATATCAATTAAACTACTGTCACGACATGTAATTCAATTACTTTAGATTTTTGTCATGCTAATATTAATTTGTGATGTACAAAACACAAAATAACAAAAATTGGAAATAAATATGTGTTTTACTTTTGAATTGAAATCGAAGCTTGTGAATTTTCAAAGTGAAATCAAAAAGTGTTTTAAACTTGGCACACTCCACTACAATGTTGACTTTGCCTTCAACGCTTTGAAATTTTCATTTTTATTTACTAAACATGTTAAAAAGTAATCTTTTCAAGTCTTTGTTAGGATTAATGACTAGACTGTATTTATTTCAAATGCTATATTTTGTGAAAATATTTAATTTTAGGAATGCTGTATAGCTGGTGGTTAAAATTCTATTCAAACAAGATAGTATGATAATTGTAATGATAAATATGTCATCAACAGTTTACAAAGTAGCTCTTTTGGTTATATTTAAAGGTCAGCTTGAATGAATAATTTTTCAAACATATGGTAAAAATGGCATTTGTATTGAACCTGGGACTTGTGACCCAAAGCCCCTAGGGTCAATTAACCATGAGCATTTGTATTTCAATCTATATTTTTTTTAAACCTATTTGTGAATGGCACACAATTTATACCACATTTTAATGTTGTTTTTATTGTAATGTATCCTACTATTCTTGTTAATGCATTTAATTGCACTAATGGGTGAGAGCTAGAATTTAGTGAAAATGTATCAGAATTCATTTGGAGATAGTGAGAAACCATTTTAGAAAAATCACCCTTTGGCACTTGGCTTGGATTTAAACCCTAACCCCACTCTAACTGGCAAATCAGACTAGACTAGACAGATGTTTATTCTATGTTTATCCACCAACGTGGGTAATTTTGATGTTCAGATCGAACCTTTCTATAACGCAATTCTAACTAACTACAGCAGTCAACAAAATTTGGCAATACTGGTTTAACACTATTTTCCGATAGTATGATTGAAGTGAAGAAAACTGGGACTACCATTTTGTTTGACTCTCCACTTTGTGCTAGCTGGTAACTCACTTATTGTTTTTTATCGCTAAGCAATGTCTACAATCAATAATGCTGAGCATGCATAAGTGAAAATTTAGTTTTTCATGGATATTAATTTCTTTATTGATTAACAATATTTTTTGGGTGTTTTTATTAATTATTTATATTAATAAAAATAAGAGTTTGTGTCTGTCATGAGCATAGTGCAACATCTTTCGCATGCGGAGGTCTGAAACTTAAAATTTAGTACCCCTTTGCACAAACATGTGCACATCAAAGCTGGAATTTTAAAATTTGTAATTGCTTTTTTTTTAAATTAATAAAAAACTGGCTTGAAAGTAATAAAATTATGCACCTATAAGTGTTGCCAGGCAACCACACAAACCATGTGGTTACCCCAGGCAATGCCAGATACTTTTGCTTGTATTAAATAAAGTAGGGTTTTAATACTAGAAATGTCACAATTCCTTTTTCCTCGATTCCAATTTTTAAATTTTAACCTTGATTTTATAGTTACAATTTCCTAAAATTCATAATTTCAATTTTTTCGGTTTATACAATCCCACATTGAAAATAGGTTATTTTTCTTATCTTATTTCTTATGGACTTGGAAATCTATTATAAGACGAGCTGAGCTGTCTTATATACATTTCTTTATTGCATTGTAATGTATTTGCAAAATAAAAATAAAACATCCTAAAGGTGTATATAGTAAATAAAACCAAACAAAAATGTTTTAAGTCATGTAAGTTAAGTATATTTTGATATTTTGTACCAAAGTCAAAATCAACTAACCAATAATGTACACAAAAAAAATTACTCAATTCTGAATATTATTCACGTTTTGTTTGGATATCAGAACTTTGAACCTAACTAATGAGTTTTGACAATAGAGCTTTTAAGAAAAATCTATTTGATTGAGAATGGGAAGAAACATTTCTTAGATAGTTCATTACAACCGCATTCACCTTGTTTTTGGGTTTCTTCTGACAAACCCACACTTGACATCCATAAAACAACTTTAGAGGAAGTCAACCTGCATTTGCATGTTCACATGACTGAGATTTGCGCCTCAATCTCTAATTCATAAGCCAATAAATTAATTTGAAACTCAAGTATATTATGAATAGTTGAGTTGTGATGAAGCAATATCAAGTATTTTAAAAAGAAATATTAAAGATTTCCTGTAATGTGATTTGGCATGTTACCAGAGTAAGCAGAGCTTGTGTTTGATATGCACCTAGAAAAGTCAGAGAACACTGTATTTATCAGGAAAGAATTGAGAATTTTAAAAACCACTGAAATATTTTAGGGGCATGCAGAAATCTTAAAATTCAGGGTTTTGTAAAAAAAAAAAAAAAAAGTTTTCTGATTTTATGTAATCTAATTTTTTTTAAATTAAGGAAATGTTTTTATTTATTCAATACCTTAAAATTTTAACCAAATCATTCATTCGTCAGCAAAGTTTTTCCTTATCTAAATTTAACATTCACTGTAAATTGTAAGCAAAATTCAAAACTTAAGAAAAATAACATTAGATTGAAAGTTCATTGTATCATTTTAAAATATATTTTACACGCGTGAAATAAACAATTTTTTTTTTTTTTCGAAATATACTACTTGCCCTTTTACATGCGAATAATGGTAAATTATGTTGATTTTAATGAGAACTAACCATATAAAAACCATTATATGTAATATTAAGCAGCAGACATTGTTCTTTGCCTTTTTTTGCTTGAAATTGCCAGAAAGAGTATCAGCTAGACTATTACCAATTACTTTCTTAATATTCCTCCTACAACCATAAAATTCACATTGTAAAAAATGTAATTCGCTCAACCCAAAAGAAACCATTGATAAAGAAGTAAAATATGACCATAGCCAAATATTTTAAATTTAAGAATGAGAATTGTAGCTGTAAATTTTTTTTATAACACTCACTATACCTTTTAATTTAAACATTAAAAAGAGGATAAAAGTTCAAAGGCCTACACACCAAAAAATTGTAGGCCTCTAAGTTCGCAATTAAAAACAAGTAATTAATTTTCAGGGTACATCAGTCAGTCCCCTTCTGCAAGTAAAATTCAGCCTGGACTATACCAATTTAAAATTGAGTTGAATTTTCTTTTTAACCATTTTTAGCCGATAAAAGCTTTTTAGGTACTAACTTTTAGTATCGAAATAACACTTTTTATTGATTGAAATCCAATCATTTTACTTGGTGACCTGGTGGTCTAGGGGTAAGGTGTCAGACTTCTATGCTGGCGGCCGGGGTTCAATCCTCGGTCCCGGCACAGATTTATCTGATTACCAAACCCTTCCTTCACCTCTGACAAGACATCTTGTGAATGTGGGGAATGCCAGGTCTCCACCGTGGTTCGGATTCCACGTTAAACTGTAGGTCCTTCTTTTCATCTCACAATCACCCTACCATTGCACATTAACGTAAGTGCGTATAACCCGAACGGGTAGTAAGACGCGGTGCTAAAAATAAAATAAAAATACCACAAATCATTGTATCTTTTAATAGGTGTATTTATTACTAGAGTTAGTTCGAATCTATATCTTGGAAAACATGATCCTAAGTAGTTAATTTTCCCACATTAATATGATTTTATTCTGTAATTATAATTTTGCTCACATTAAGTGGTAAATTAATGGTTTAGGGTCTGGTTGTTAATTTTGTCTTTTAACTATGTTGGGTTATATCACAAGTAACCATCATGATACCTCAATATATAATTCAGACTTAAAATTTAAACTAAAATATAGGTTAGAAGATGCTTAAGGATTCAAGGAATTCTAAGAGTCCACCTCCATCCAATAAAGTTCACAGTTCATAAAGTATTCTCAGAAACTTGTATTTTACTTATTATGGTAACATTCTAAATCCCTCTTAGGTATATATTTTTTTAAATCATACACCATAAAAGCAAATTTACTCTACAAGATGTAAAGCTTTTGTGTATATCAATGTTAAAATGGCAACTAGTCTCATTGAGTTCTTGAGCTAAGATCCTCCCAAAAACTGTGATCAGTCCAGTGGCATATCCTAAGAAAAATTAATAGGTATGCTTTACTCGAATAGTGGTTCTCGAACATTTATTATTTCCCCTTAACCCCATGCTATCTTAGGAAATTTTGAGCCCCCACTCCCATATTTTCTCTTCTTTTATTTATCCATAACGATGATTACCATCCACTCAAAATATAATAAAAGTAACTCCATGGTGTCAGCAGATAATCTGAACACGCCGGGAATCAAACCCGGGACCTCTGGGTCCATAGCCAGAACCTATGACCACTAGACGGTGAGGCACATATCTGAATGTATAAGAGAGACAGAGCCTATTCAATTAGCCTAGTGCAATTAAAAGCACACAATTAGCAATACTCAAAGCAAACAATCATAATAAGAGTAAAATGAAGCCATTCATCGATCAAGCGTCCATCAGATCTTGGTGAGAAGGAATCAGGTGGATTATCCAACTTGTGTTGCAATTAAAACTATTTCTTAAAGCCTAACTTATCTCACACAATGCTGCTTGGAAACAAACGCGTCTCCCAACTTTAGAATTTATGCTCTAGAAGCTATTTAGATGCGTAAACTCTGACTAACATAGGGGATATTATTTCGGGCTATTAACACTATCACTACATCATTGGTTTATTGCTAGGATATTTACACATATCTTTTGCTGTAAGCAGTGGCGCACTCCAATGGGGGAGGGACAAACGGTATTTGACCCCCCCCCCCTCCCCGTCCCATCTTTCCCCAACACTACAATTATTGTTAATAGAAATTTAAATAATATTAAGTATAACTAAAATATTTAGCATTGAAGATGTATTGAATGTATATGTTACATTTTAAGACCAGGCTTCAGACTTAATTAAGCCTAATATTCAAAAGTTTTACTGTTACACACAAAATTAAGAATTGAAAAAAACATAAATAATAGCTTCGATAACATTTGCATTATTTAAATCTCTTAATTGCTATAAAACCACTCCAAATTATTTATAAAAGCATTTAATATTTATAAATATTCTCGGCCTTCAGGGCTTAGGAGGTTGTGCAACCACAAACCCACTCTCTCCATCAAAATGTCAGTCTTGCTACAGCCTTGATTGAATGCCTCTCCCCAAAGTAAATGGCTGGTTGCGCCACTGATTAAGTAAATTATATTAAAATATATTTTATTTTACCTTATCCTTCTAAATCATCTTGAAATGGTAAAATCACACTCCTGACTTTTGGGATTCTTTGATGTATAATTATAAAAAATCACAATGTTTAATAAGTCATTAATGTAAAACAAAAATTAAAAGAACAATATTAAAACTCCACGATCCTCTCTACTAAAGAAAAAACAAGAATTACCGTCAACTATGGTTAAAGTAGCCTCTTTACCCCTCACCCCCTTCCTCACTCTTATCAGTGCTGAAACGCCTAAATTTGAAAGAGTGGTTAAATGTGTTTGACAAATACATAATAATACATGTGATTAGAATACCTAAACATAGCTCAATGTATTTAATTAGTGTCTAATTTAAAGCTTATTACATATACTATTAGTTTACAATTAATTATGTATATATTTTATGTATTCTTACTTAAACTATACTAAAGTAGTTTAATAAGTAAACATTGTGATCTTGAATCTTTTTTCAATAGATGGTACCATGCTTAGCTTGCTTCACAGGAACACTATTACCTGGGGTGTAAAAACCCGAGTTCATTGGCCAATTACTTATGGGCGAGTGGAAAGAGACATTGGGCAAGGTCATTAGAGCCTCCTTAGCTTCCCTTGTGGTTTTCAAGCAGCAAGCCTAGGTTTTCCTATTGTGCTAAGTAGAACCTTTTGGAAGAAGAATTACTTAGAACACAATATTCATGGAATATGAACCAATATTAGTTTTAAAATTAATAATTCATTTCATGTTTATTTATTAACAATTTAAACATTAGTATTTACACAGTTTGCACAGACAGCATTGAATTAATCAAAAAACTAGTCCATATAATTATGGGTATGCGGCGCAGGACTAGCATACCCAGAGAATGTGTCACTGGATTAGTTGATTGATTAAGTAAAAGAATATAGGGACATAATTTATTTACAAAAATACTATATTATTAAAATTAGAATAATTTATTCAAACAGGTTTTACAGAATGTATTTGCATCAAGTTATTAAAAAAACTTTGAAAACTCAATTCATTATTTAAATCTTAGCATATAAAGGATTGGAAAAATTAATAATTCGTTGGTCTGAAAAACCTGGAAAATTCATTGAAACTTCAGGATTTATAAAGCTTACTAACCCTGAAACTGAACCTTTTCCTCTCACACTTGGCACATATTTTATATAAGTGCAGCTTAGGTATGCAATATGGAAAATCTTCCAGCTAATTGTTACAAATGCACTCTAAATTTCCTGAGCTATAAATGTTTCACTTCAGTTTAATTTTTCCTCTGGATGTTGAAACCAGGTACATCAATTGAGTTGCAATAAATCAATAACATTAATTCTAGTTCTCTTCTCACTGATGAATAGACTACAGCGCTTGGTGGTTGAATATGTCACTAACGTTGGGGTTCCCTGATCTCTAGTAGACCAGAAAAGTTAATGCCTCAATATTACAATCTGAGCTATTATAAATGCATCCATTCCCTCCTATTGTAATTCAATAATAAAAAACTTTCTTCTCTAGGAAAACCTCTGACATGGAAATGGATTTTTACTCGATACTTGACCAAAAAATGTTCCACAGATGAGAACAATTTAAAAGCATGGTTTAAACAAGCTTTGCATACTTTGGCAACACTCCATGTGTTTTGTGAATGCATAAATCTGCAATATGCTATAATTATTAAATACCATTGCTGATTGTGGATATCTTCAAACAACTCATTTTTAAATGTTATTTTATCAAAGCACTGCAAAATTATCATTAAAAAATGTATTTTCCTTACTAGTGCTTTAGCCCAAAATAATTTTAGTGCAAACAGAACCTCAGACTTTTAAGTTACCACCGAGTCTGGATTCTCATTATGACAAGAAACGTTAACATTTAGTAACTATTTTCTACAGCAACTAAAGAATTAATGTGAACAAAATCAGAATTGAGTGAGGGATTAAACCAAATCATTACACCATATTTCCAAGATTTGGATACGGGTTTTTATACTAGTTGATAAAACTATTTCAATTTTATAAAAAAAAGTTAATTTGATCTGTGTGTGTCTGGTACCTTAGCTTGCTCGTTAACACTTCTTCCTATTGGACTAAGAGTGGCATTATTAAACCATACCTGTCACCTAAATCTTACCTATTTTAGCCATGTCATATACATTGAAGGGGTAGGCATAGTTTAGTTCTACCCCTGTAAAGGTCCTGGACCACAGACAAATAAAATACCCAAACACTCAACCTCCAGGTTAAAATGGTTGTACTCCTTTTGGAAACCTGAGTCCTTCAACACTAAGATCGCTGCAGTTAGTCCTCTCATCACCCAGCAGTGACACTAGTGAAGCCCAGTGTTGAAGGACTCAAACTGGCAAAAGGAGCGCAGCAAAACCCCTGTAAGGTTGAAAGTTTGTTTATTACTTGTCTGTGTCCTGGACTCAATTGTCAGCTTTGCCAGAAAATTCATCATTGGTGAAATTGGAACTTCCTTTTTTAAAGTGATGAATTAATGGTAAGGGACTAGGTATTGTCAGTTGTGTAATTTTTGTAAGTAATCATGGTGATGAATTAAATACAGCAAAATAATAATACATCTCTTGTAATTTTTAACTTCTTTATGTTTTTTTTTACAAAACAATGGCTGGAAAAAATCCAGAATTTCTTAATAGGCTTATTTATAACCACATTTTGGTAAATAGTTTAGAAAATTACTTATATAATGTTACTTCTTTAAGGAAAACCTCTTTTCACTCCCAACACATTAGTGAAATATGTACATTATGCATAACCCAAATGTGTATTAAATATATGGTGCTAAAAGAATAGGGCAGTGGGGGGGACTGTTCACAATTTACATTATTGCCACTGGACAAAGAGGCTGCCTTTTGAAGATAAAATTAATGATTCATTACTACCCAAGCCTAGATCAAGGGAATGGGTAATAATGATTTATTTTCTTTGTCTAGTGGCATAAATGTAAATTGGAAACCGTGTTATTATTTTCGTTGTAAAATCCGGATTGTGTTTGTTTCCTTATATTATGTTTCTATGCCTCTTTCCTATACCTTTTTTAAGGTACCTAATTTAGTGCTAGTTAATTTCATTTTTCTATATCTTAAAAAGTTTACTCTTGAACAAAGCTTTCTCTTGTACTTTTTAAATTTGTATATCAATTATAAATAGAAATGGGTTGGTTGAATCTAAATAATAATTATACCCATAAATCAGAATCTTAGAAAATATGCCAAGCATAAAAGGTTTAACTTTCCCACATTAGCATGATTTCTTTATTCAATTCTGATTTTGTTTACATAAATTCTTTAGAAAATAGAAATTGTAACAAAATGGATTTTATTTTTGTAGTGTGAATTCCCACCAAGCTGATAAATAATGGTGTGGGGTTTGGTTGTTTGGTGTGTGTGTATATATATATAAATATATATATATATAGAGAGAGAGAGAGTTTTAACCCTTTTAGTGCCATGCTTATTCCATAATTTGCACGCAAAGAGTGCCAGAGGTCTGTTAGGTTTTGTGTGCGAAGAATACCACAGCTATTTACTCACTTTTGTAAGGGCTTGCAAGAAAATTTGTCAAACCTTTATTTATAAAGTGATTATTTTGATTTTTCTATAATTTTAATCCTCATGTACTGTTCTTTGATAATAATAAATTAATACAATTTGATTAAAATTATTTAATTTCTAATTTTTTTCAAAACTAATGCTAACTAACATATTTAAAAACATATTATTTATACAGTTTGAAATTATTTTGTTGTAGTGCATTTAGTTGTATACAAGAAAATAAAGTTTTGAACACAACAATTTAACACTTACATTTGAAAACTGTTTACATCAGTATGAATGTGAGCCACACTTATGTTTTTCCATGCAGCTCATACTTAAATTTGTGTTGCACTTAGCACATTGTGTACGTAACCATGTAATTGTAAATGTACTAAACTCCCAGTTCCAATAACAACTATTTACGTTTAATTTTTGTTGCTAACTTTATATAAAATAATAGAGGGAAATGTTCTATTTCCAGTGATATACGACTCTACTACACTAACTATCAGATAAAGCGAGAACTAGCTCAAATCTTAAGAGCCGACCTCATCAGCTATGGCACTTTTAACATTAGTAGGCGGAGCTGATCAGATCAGATCGTGGCACTAATAGGGTTAATCTTTGAATATTATTAAGGATTTGAAGGACCTATCACCAGGGACATTCAAAATTCGCATTTGCGATAACATGCATTTTTACACCAATTATATTGTTTTAACACGAATAAAACAAATTTAAGGTATTTAAAAAAATAAATAAACACAATTTCTTTGTAATTTGGCAAATACCATTTCATGCAATATAATTTTCAACATGGCTACACTGGCGATACCACTATGCCAGGGTTGGTATTTATACGAATAATATCCATTTTTGCTTATTTTAAACATATAAAACGGATCACAGGGTATATGTGTATTTTCACAGATACTTAGGCTTATTTTTAAGGTTAAAATTAAAAATCACAATTTATACTTTTACACATTACGATACTTAAATTTCAATTTTGATAGTTTTCAGCCTTTAAAAGATTTCACGCTAGGTCCAAGCAAGGACATTAATATAGGCGGTCATGTTTGACAAAATTATATCTTTAGTTTTATTCCCTTCTCCTTATTTGAAAGTAGTTTAGTCTTCTATGATGACATGTCTTTGTGTTATTATTGTTTGGTCTTAATATAAATTGATAATCAATTGTTTTAATATTACTATTTGTAAAACTCAAGTTTGGCATTACTAAGCATGAAACATTTTTTGTGTGTATTTGATTCTTCTACGAATATGCTAATTTTTAAATACACAATATGAATTAAAAATGTAGATAGTTTTATCCTAGTTTTTGTTTTAATGAATACTAATTTGACTCATATTTATTTAAATAATAACATTGCTTTTTGAGAAAAATAATACTACTTTTCCCCTAAGTATAACCTCACCTTTTGCATGTCTCTACCCATCACTAGTTATATATTATTACAGTTGAGTCTCGACATTCCGTATTTCCCGACATGTCTATATAACACTATTTTAGATAGTTTGCAGCATACATATATATTGCTATTGATGTCATGTTATTATAAGACTGGTGTGACCTCGCAGCAAAGAAGAGAAGCAAAGCAGGAATACAAACTTCAGACACTAATTTTTTTTAAACAGTGACTTTTGCGTCTAACATTTGAAACAATAACTGTCACGTTTAATTAATAGTTCTATAAATTATTGCAAAATTTATACTTTGGAATAATAACTAACTAACTTTATTTCATACCTATTCTGCACTTACATTTAATTTGGATTTGTTTCAATATCACCCATTTCTGTTTTATTTGACAATTAAGCTATCCAAACCAACCGTCATTCCCAATTAGGTCAATAATCGAGGCTCTACTGTACATCCCATAGTGTATTGGCTAATTGTCTTGTGTTTGTGAGCCATTACTTATATGTCTTTTTACCAAATCTTTGTTTTGAGAACTGGTCCCTAGTAAGAGTAAAGATATATTAATGTAATTTGTTTAAAAAGTAAATGGAATTCATATTATGGGGCACAAATTAATTTGTGCTCGGGTGTTTGCTCGTCCCTATAATGGATTCAAAATATGTTCGTGAAGGTGTATTTATAATTAAAAGTTTGTGAAATTTTGTGAGACACATTTACAAGATTCTACTATCTAAAGTTGATGAGTTTTCTGTCCACTGTATCTTCAGAAACTACTCTTACTTTTTCTACTACCCCATCAATAATTTGTTTAGCTTTCCACAACAGAAACATGCTCAGTTCTGAAAGTGACTTGAGATTTTATGTATCATCTGTAGTACCTGACTTTAAAGCTTTTTGCCACCCAAAGCAAGCTCATCCTTCTCACTAAGTCACATGAAGAGGTCAGTAGCTGTTGAAACTTAAATCCGCATGGAATTTTGTGATTACAGGAAGGTATTTCAGTTAAGTAAAACAGCCATTTCCAGTACTACTTTAAAAAACGTGAAATGTGATATTGTAACAATAAAGAGAAAAAATATTATTTCTTAGCTTATTTAATTTCAGTTTTATTTTTCCAAATAAATGTGTAATTATTTGAACTTGTACTTATATATTTTCAATATTCTTGCATTATTTTTGGCGGGGTATCCTAAAGTTACAACCGGAGCTATAGTAGGCTAATTTAAAAGTATTACACCTTTTGATTGCATCTAATAAATAAATTAAGTAAAAATTAGTTATAAAATTATGTGTTTGGCTATGAATATTTATAAGGGGTTCATGCCATTCAGATGTTTGTAAAAGGGATTCGCGACTCGAGAAAGTTTGGAAACCACTTATCTAGACTATCTGGTAGTCACAAACAATTCGTTAAAAAAATTTACACCAAACCTTTTTTGAAGTTTCACACTATTTTATCACACAAATCTAACGACAGTTAATTATACCACATTAATAAACACAAATATCACAGTTAACTTTTCAAACGTTTTACAAGGCATTTGGGGAGGAATTAAAATGCACTATATTCTTATTTAATAGTGAAAGCAATAATTATTTTGATTAAATAAAAAAAAATCATGATTTTACTGACTCACTAATATATAAACTAAATAATTTTAAAGTTGCACCGTGCCATGGATCCAGCCAACTATTCACCAGAAATTGAGGTTTTTCTTGTGAACTGTAAAACTGTTTAAAAATACCACAAAGACAACCAAAAAAATCTATTTAATAAAGCTTGTCAGCCATCAAGTGTTGTGTATTTTTCTGCTCAGATATTTACGTGTTTTACAAGTATTATTTAAGCTTTTATACAACTGGCTTTTAAAAGCTTAAGTCACAACTGCACTTCACCTAACTTTGGGGGGAAATACAAGTGAAAACCCCACTTTTGAACAAAAACACTGTAACCGTAATTACTAACATTAATATAGTATAGGGGAAAACCCCTTAATTTCCATGGTAGCACACTGTCTGGTTTTATATTTTGTATTGTTGCTTCTGGTATGCAGGAATTTAAGTTGAGAAAAATTGTTAAAAATTTGCAAAGAGTTAGGTATTTTACTAACCTAATTCATTGCTCCTCAGCACTCATTATTGCTCTTTCTAGTTAAAAAATTGTCCTACAGTTATATCACTGTGAATCGATACACTTTATTTCTGGAGGAGGTACGGGGTGGGGGTTGTTTACCAGCAAATAAATTAAAATATTTTGCAATTTTTAAAATTAATGAGTCCATGTCCTATGGAAGTGCTTGTGTTGCAGGGATAACATGGTTTACAATATATTCTTGCATACGGTTTTATGGTAATTTAAGGTAAAAATATATCTTTAATTCTCATTTAATGTATAGAAAAAATACATTTCAATTGGAATAAAACGTATTTATATTATTTTTAAACCAAGGTTACTTGTTTGGACATAACACAGTAAGGGGATGAGGATGGTAGAATTTATAGGAAATGTAGCCACGTTTGGGGGGAAGAAGACTAGGAAACCATATAGGGAAAACACCCTTAATACTCCAGAATCCCTCTTAGCCTGAAAAACAGAGCTTGATTTTTTAGGTTCAAATTTAATGTAGTTGATTGTCAACTTGAGAAGTCATGTTGAAGTAATTTTGAACTGACTTTACATATTTGTGTCAGTCAGCGCTGTACATTTTTTACCTCTTTCAGGTGTATAACCCTACAAAAATCAGAATACACTAATGACTCATTTTTCAACCATATCATTTCCAGGATATAAAACAATTTTATTGGTTCTCTATGGGTGTTAAGAAAGATATTTAGTCCAAAAAGGGATAAGGCTACTGGGGAGTTGAGGAGGTTACATAATGATGAATTAAATATCCTGTACTCATCACAAGACATTATTAGGATAGTCAAATCTCGTAGATTACAGTGGCCAGAATATGCAGCGCGAGTGGGAGAATCTAGAATCGTGTTCAGGATATTGATTGGTAAACCCAATGGGAAGAAACCATTGGGAAGACCTAGGCGCAGATGGGAGGATAACATTTAAAAAAATGAAAAAGATTGTCTAATGAGGTAGGGATAGGTGGCGTACTTAAATAAGTCAGGAATCGAACATGGGACTTCTAATTAAGGATAAAGACACACTACCAGACGTGCTAAGGGGTTTACATAAACGATCACAACTGTCTAATGTATTATTTCATTAAAAAAATCTACCTTTTTAAACATGGACCATTAACTGAATAGTCTTGTGTTTCACAAGGTGACTATTGCTCGGGATGTCTGGGTTTGAATCATGACCCAATGTACGAAATTGGGGGTGAGGTGGGTGTTTTAATAAATATAAATTATTGTTAATGGTTTTTCTTTCTTCCTTTCATACAAATAATGGTGCATTTCTTATACAACTACTCTTATCGCTATTCCTTATTTCAGGCTCTTAAATTACCTCCAAGTTAAAATGTACAAACAAAAAAGTAGCTATGGTTAAATGTTTTGTGTAGTATGTGCCATCTTAAATTAAGTTTGTAGGCCATTTGTTGACAATGCCCTAATTTTATTAAGAGCACATTAAATATATATAATTAATATTTGAAGGAAATAGGGAAGACATTTTTTCCATATACTGAATGTCTTAATCGCCCATTTAATATATTTACACCATTGGGGTAAGGCCGAGAAGGGTAGAATTCATAGAAAATTACTCTCATTTGTGTGGAGTGAGAGAGGGAAACAGAAGGAAAAACCATCCTCGATACGCCCTGCTAACATTTTAAACCCCACACACCTTTGATGTGTGCCCACAAATGTGGTAGTTAGGAGAATTAACTTGGCTGTTAACACTGTCTTAACTTGAATATAGGGTAAGAACCTTATAAGCCACCAAGGAGTTTTGGGACAGTCTTGCAATTTAAGCCTGTTGTATCACAAAGTTGTCATTAAAGTATTTACAAAAGTTGTGAATCTGGAGTTAGTACCATGGTGTAGGTGTTCACTCGGCACTGCTGACAAGATGAGGTGCACCACAGTGGTGGTAAGGAGTCCTTTGCACCAGATATAAGATTTACCACAATTGTGAGGGGTAGGTGATCCTTCCCATCAGAGATCAACTGCTCAATTGCCGCTGCTGGCAAGACAAGGTGAACCACTGTGCTGAGTGATATGGAGGACCTTGCATCAGGTAGCAGTGTTCACGCCACTGGCAATACAAGTTAAGTCAGTGGCGACATGGAGTCCCTCCCACTGACTTAACTTGTATTGCCAGTGGCAACATGGTGTCCCTCCGATCACTGAGCAGGAGTTAACTTGAAACTGCTGATACGATGAGGTAAATCACAGTGGTGACATGTAGTCCCTAGGACCACTGAGCAGGAGTTCACTTGAAACTGCTGATACGATGAGGTAAATCACAGTGGTGACATGTAGTCCCTAGGACCACTGAGCAGGAGTTCACTTGAAGCTGCTGACACGATGAGGTAAATCACAGTGGTGACATGTAGTCCCTAGGACCACTGAGCAGGAGTTAACTTGAAACTGCTGATACGATGAGGTAAATCACAGTGGTGACATGTAGTCCCTAGGACCACTGAGCAGGAGTTCACTTGAAGCTGCTGACACGATGAGGTAAATCACAGTGGTGACATGTAGTCCCTAGGACCACTGAGCAGGAGTTAACTTGAAACTGCTGATACGATGAGGTAAATCACAGTGGTGACATGTAGTCCCTAGGACCACTGAGCAGGAGTTCACTTGAAGCTGCTGACACGATGAGGTAAATCACAGTGGTGACATGTAGTCCCTAGGACCACTGAGCAGGAGTTAACTTGAAACTGCTGATACGATGAGGTAAATCACAGTGGTGACATGTAGTCCCTAGGACCACTGAGCAGGAGTTCACTTGAAGCTGCTGACACGATGAGGTAAATCACAGTGGTGACATGTAGTCCCTAGGACCACTGAGCAGGAGTTAACTTGAAACTGCTGATACGATGAGGTAAATCACAGTGGTGACATGTAGTCCCTAGGACCACTGAGCAGGAGTTCACTTGAAGCTGCTGACACGATGAGGTAAATCACAGTGGTGACATGTAGTCCCTAGGACCACTGAGCAGGAGTTAACTTGAAACTGCTGATACGATGAGGTAAATCACAGTGGTGACATGTAGTCCCTAGGACCACTGAGCAGGAGTTCACTTGAAGCTGCTGACACGATGAGGTAAATCACAATGGTGACATGTAGTCCCTAGGACCACTGCTTAGCAGTTCACTTGAAGCCTCTGACAAGATGAGGTAAATCACAGTGACACCAGTAAGGAATTGTTCATTCGGTACTGCTCACAGGAGATGATGGTTCTCGTTTGAGTACCACAGTGGTGGCAGGGGTACCTCGCACCATGGCTAAGCTGTGGTCAGCAGGATCCGGGAGGGCAGGGGACATGGATAGAGCTGGGTTGGCCACAGCGATGATGTTGCCGCCGCTGGATGCAATCACCTGAAATGTGAACATGTATAATAATATTACAAATAAGACGAAGGATCATTTGTATCGGTTGTTTCTTTCGACAATGATTGGGCAAATAGTTTATTTGTAATATCTAGTTCCACTTCATGCTCATTTTTTAGCTAATATGTTTTAAGGGCGCGCTTTAGTAGGATTCTAAAGCTTTTAGGAAACAAATACTTTATTTTGGTGGTCAACATTGATATTATTTTACTATTTTATTAGTATATTTATAGTTATTGATACTATCTATCAGTGACAGGTGGAGATCACCTCATGACTTAACATAAAAAAATGTGAACATAATTTTAAGAAACATTTTAACTGTAAATTTTTGTTATCCCTATCCGACTCAATTTCAAATATTTGTATTGTTGTTTCATATCCATACGAGTGCATCGTTACAGAAATGGCTGCAGATTAAGCCTGTGTGAATCCATAATTTTCAACTTCGAATCCAAATCTCGGATGACTCCAATAAAATATCCACCTAAAAAGAAATTTGAGTCGAATACAAATCAAATATTATGCTAAATTTAATTCATAGAATTGAATCCTAGTCAAAATACCATTTTATCGGGGAATGTATTGTAGTATAAGTCCTTGACTTTCTTTAAAAGTTCAAAAGATATCATCTCTATTTATAGATTTTGAGCTTTCAGTGTAATTTTAAACAAAACGTATAATTCACCCTCCACACCACGATGAGAACTTTAAAACCACACTTCTCCCATTTCTCTGTCTTTCTCAAATCTAACAGTTTTTGGAGGTAAATCAGTTTATTTAATTTCTTTAAGAAAATTAGATGAATATATAAGTAAATATTCTATTTGCCACTATACAATCATATACAAATCAGGGTTTCTATGATGATGTAAACAAAAAATTATTGTACAGATGAGCCACTGCACACACAGCAGAAAAGTTTGTAATTTGCTAGGAAAATGGAGTTTTCGATGGAAGCTACTGTTTTTCCCGATATCTTTAAATCTTAATCTTAATCTTTAAAATAAGTGTTCACTTTACAAAATTAGTTCAGCCGTTTACTTGTAATCTCAATTACTGTAGATGATCTTATCAAACACTACTTTCTCTCTCTCTCTATATATATATATATATATATATTCCAACCCCATTAAAGTTATTTTATATGCATATAACTGGAACAGGTAGTAAGACCTAGATGATAAAAAAAAATTAAAATGAACATTTTCAAAACTTTAAATATAAAATAAAACTATGCACCACCATCATTAAATAATAAATTATCACATCACAATAAAAATATATGATAAATATAATATAATATAATATAAATATATATAGAAGCTTAACTGAAATTTGTTTGAAAGATGCCTTATATATATGAAGAAAAACCAACCTTCCATTCTAAAACTATTAAAAGTTAAATAACTTAAAGATCAAATTTGTTCTTCGCCAGGACAAAAACTCCTCTACTACCGAAAAGTGTTACAAACATTGACTTGTACTTCCTTCCTGTACACATCAATTCAATTCACATGTCAAAAATATATAGTTCAGCTATTGAATTACATGTTGTAATAAATAGCTGGAGTTATCAGCTTTGGATGAAATCCTTTTGATATTGTTTAAATAAAATTTTATTATTATTATTATTATTAGCACTATTATTAGCACCGCATATTACTACCCATTCGGGTTATACGCTAATGTGTAATGGTAGGGTGATTGTGAGATGAAATGGAGGCCCTACAGTTTAACGTAGGATCCGAACCATGGTGGAGGCCTGGCATTCCTCACATTCACAAGTCGTGATTAATATTGTCAAAGGTGAAGGAAGGGTTTGGTAAAATTGTGTTAATTATTGGTTTAAAACTGCACTTAGATTAAACAAATATATATAAGTTTGTAATTTGCTAGGAAAATGGAGTTTTCGATGGAAGCTACTGTTTTTCCCGATATCTTTAAATCTTAATCTTAATCTTTAAAATAAGTGTTCACTTTACAAAATTAGTTCAGCCGTTTACTTGTAATCTCAATTACTGTAGATGATCTTATCAAACACTACTCTCTCTCTATATATATATTAGTTCAGCCGTTTACTTGTAATCTCAATTACTGTAGATGATCTTATCAAACACTACTCTCTCTCTATATATATATATATATTAGTTCAGCCGTTTACTTGTAATCTCAATTACTGTAGATGATCTTATCAAACACTACT
>CABEEJ010004541.1:47871-62689 GCA_901482245.1 Timema douglasi
AGTAGTGTTTGATAAGATCATCTACAGTAATTGAGATTACAAGTAAACGGCTGAACTAATATATATATATATATAGAGAGAGAGTAGTGTTTGATAAGATCATCTACAGTAATTGAGATTACAAGTAAACGGCTGAACTAATATATATATAGAGAGAAAGTAGTGTTTGATAAGATCATCTACAGTAATTGAGATTACAAGTAAACGGCTGAACTAATTTTGTAAAGTGAACACTTATTTTAAAGATTAAGATTAAGATTTAAAGATATCGGGAAAAACAGTAGCTTCCATCGAAAACTCCATTTTCCTAGCAAATTACAAACTTATATATATTTGTTTAATCTAAGTGCAGTTTTAAACCAATAATTAACACAATTTTACCAAACCCTTCCTTCACCTTTGACAATATTAATCACGACTTGTGAATGTGAGGAATGCCAGGCCTCCACCATGGTTCGGATCCTACGTTAAACTGTAGGGCCTCCATTTCATCTCACAATCACCCTACCATTACACATTAGCGTATAACCCGAATGGGTAGTAATATGCGGTGCTAATAATAGTGCTAATAATAATAATAATAATAAAATTTTATTTAAACAATATCAAAAGGATTTCATCCAAAGCTGATAACTCCAGCTATTTATTACAACATGTAATTCAATAGCTGAACTATATATTTTTGACATGTGAATTGAATTGATGTGTACAGGAAGGAAGTACAAGTCAATGTTTGTAACACTTTTCGGTAGTAGAGGAGTTTTTGTCCTGGCGAAGAACAAATTTGATCTTTAAGTTATTTAACTTTTAATAGTTTTAGAATGGAAGGTTGGTTTTTCTTCATATATATAAGGCATCTTTCAAACAAATTTCAGTTAAGCTTCTATATATATTTATATTATATTATATTATATTTATCATATATTTTTATTGTGATGTGATAATTTATTATTTAATGATGGTGGTGCATAGTTTTATTTTATATTTAAAGTTTTGAAAATGTTCATTTTAATTTTTTTTTATCATCTAGGTCTTACTACCTGTTCCAGTTATATGCATATAAAATAACTTTAATGGGGTTGGAATGTGGAAGAATGCATTTGAGAGGAAATGTATCCGCATTTTCATGAAAAGAGGGTGGTAAACAATTCTATGAAAAACTACCCTCGGTAGACCTCACCGGGATTTAAACCTCGATCTCCCTGCCATCAGCAGGCCAGTCCAACACAAGAGTGACACCTTATACCATTCAACCACTGAGGTGGGTTTCATTTTAATTAAATATGGTATTAGAAGAAGAGGGTGATCTGGATTATGCACCTGGTGGCAAGTGATAAAATTTAAAAAAATAGAAAGTAAAATAGTCATCATTGTCACTGAACAATAAGTTTACGCACGAGTGTTTAAGCTGCACGCACCTGTACCTTGTTTTCGTAAGTGTCGTAAGTCTCTGCAGCTTCCTTGCTGACCAGCTCCTTCACGACACGTAGTCCTTCGACGAGTAATGTCTCCTGTACAAACTGCGACACAAAACATTCACTTTACAATAATGAGATCACTGCGTCAGAAAGGAACTAAGTCATTTTTTATAACTTTTTAGACGTTAAAAAAAACTTATTACTTCATCATTTTTTAGGGGTTTTGTAACTTTGTAATTTATCTCAGGCGGGAGGTGGATGCTAATTTTATTTACCTACCCTTTGATTTTAAGAGTATATTTAATTATTTTTTAACCTGGTTTTTTTTTTCGCCAGCTCTGGTAAATCTTAAATAATAATTAATATTGTAATATGTATGTGGAAAAACTCTATCAGATCTTACGTATTAATATATTAAATAAAAAAAAATATTTTCAAACTAACCATTTAACTTTATTTTGGATTTCATCAAAATATAATATAGTTGTTGGCAGGGCCAACAAGATACCAGGCCAAGTGCTGGTTAGTGGAACTAAGCCAATAATCTAGTCTGTTTCTGTACAACTTGTAAAAAACACAATCAACAGTGCTATCAAATACTTTTCACTACCAAAATATAGGTTAACATAAATAAATCATATTTTTATTGAGTTCCTTTCTGCATACACCAATGAATTAAATACAAGCTTTATGAAAAAACTGGCACGAAGATGGAAGATTAAGTTTCTTTTGAAAAAGTTTTGGTCCTTGAAACTTAGCAACAACTCAAGTCAGTAACTGTATGATAACATGCTATGAAACTTCTGGATGTCATTGTTAAGATACTGGTTAGATGGCCAAGTTCAATGGAACAAGGCTGGCGAACCTATGGCACATGGGCTCAATGAGTCACAGGAAAACATTTTCTTGATACTGATATTCACTGCTGTTCTAAGTGTCCCCCTCCCCCTTCCTCCGAATCTATGATATCAATGAAACTATAAAGTGATAATTTTGATTTCTTACAAACTAATTATTGATTTCTTATTATTATAACTGAACAGGTAGTAAAACCAGAATATTTATTGGTTCCAGTTTTCTAGACAAACTAAAATGTTCCGGTTATAGAAAATAAAGGTTCCTGTTCTTTAAGGTTCTTAATTAGGTTCTTTTTCTGGTTTGCAGCTAGATAAATGCAAAGTCTATTTATGACATAGGGACGTGTTTCTCAATGTTCTCAAACTTTAGTGTGCCAAGCGGTACACAGACAGAAAATCAATATTATGTGAAAGTGCTAAGGAGTGCAGGGTAAGTTTGCTAATTCAACAATACTATACTTTATACCACAAGTAGTATTACATGCAACATACGAATAAGAAACAAAGTCGTCACTTCGGTGGTCTATCGTCTCACTTTCTTAGTAGGCTGGACTGCCGAGGACAGGAAGATCAGGGATCAAATCTCATTTGGGTGTACTGAGGGTGTTTTTTCCTAAGTGGTTTTCCCTTCTCGCAAATGCGTGTACACTTTCTATAAATGCAACTTTCCTCATCCCTCACACAGTAGCATAATAATTAGTGCATATGTGTATAGCCCGTACAAGTACTGAGACTTGTGACGAATAAATAAAAAAGGCAAATAAAAATGTTGTCTTTTACTGCTTGATAAACATGCATCCACAGAATTTCCGACTCCCCCCTTCTACTACGCCAAAAACATGACAATAGCGTGAAAGTCACGGAAATGGACAAACTAAACTCTGGAGGACCAGTGCTACAAACACAATGGATTGTAGAAAATGGGAAAAGGTAGGGGCAACTCACCTTCACTTGACCCAATGTGCTTCCATGTTAAAGCTTACGAACATCACTAGGTACCGAGTCTTTAATCATGACTAACTAAAATATGAGTGCCAAAAACACACCAGTCACATTTGGCATCAAATTATGTTTACACAATACAATAGGTCTACAAATACGATGTTCCATATAGGTCCTTGTAGTCTAAGGTAAAGTTAAGGAAAGGTAGGAAGGGTAGGAAAGAACAGGAAGCACTAACCTCAACAACATGTAAAAAATACATTAACAATGACTGATTGTAAAATCACAAACTAGACATTTATAAATATAAAGATACTTGAAAAAATGCCTTAAGTGTTATTGTGAAAAAAATGAACGTGGATAACCTTACTACTGCTGATATAAAAAATAAAATAAAAACAATTGTAATGTATATAAAAACTTACATTGGCTTAGAGATAACAAAAATCGGATCATTGACGATATATACAACTATACAATCACATAAGAAATCCCAATAATTCTGATTTAAAAAAGTAATTTATTAAACTCCATATTAATCTTTCAAACTTCTTTGATTGTAAGTTAATAAAAAGTTGTTCTTCTAAAGCTTAATAATATTATTTTTAATCTAAAACTTTATTTATTTTATTTTTACATTCATTTCTGTTTCCAGCCCTTACCCTGGGTCAGTTTTTTTTATTCAAGTTGTCTTATATTTTTTCCCTACCGGCTTGCTAGGCTTGTCGTAGGTTCATATGCCTTATATTCTAAGTTTTAAGACTAGGACAGGCACAACATCCAGTCCCTAGCCGTTAGTTCATCACTGTGAAAGGGTAAACCCACATTTCACAATTTTTTATTTTTTTTTGCCATGACAGGAATCAAACACAGGGCCCTTAGCTTAGTAGACAAACAGTAAACTAAGCTAAGGTGTCTAACTAAATCTTCCTTTATTTATCATAGAATATAAATAAAATGTGTTTATAATATTTATTACAAATAGGATAAGAAAAAATAAGACTTTAGGGATATAGACTCTTCACCCCTTCCCCCTCCGTTCCTCTGATGATTGATATTTGGTGTCCCCCAGATCTCCAATCCAAAGCTATATTATCGTTGTGCCCCTGTAGAGATGTGTAGTTTGTGTTTGTGTGAGTGTGTGTGTGTGTGTGTGTGTGTGCAGTGGATTCAGGCGCCAGTCTTGTCTTGTCTGTGTTGATATCAAAGTTAGAATCCCGTATGAGTGTGGGCCTACTTTGCTATAAAATAGCTCACCTGCTTGGAGATCTTGCATGGGCTCTTGTCCTTTAAGTCCTGGACTCCAATCCCATCTAGTTCGCGGGGAGGCACGCTGTCTCTAGAGTCGCCTACTTCCTGTAAGACAAATCATGTGAATAAAGATCTTGTGACATTAGCGCCCTGGTGGCTCATGCTCCGAGCTAGTGGACAAATTGTTCATAGGATGGAAGTATAGGAATTAAGTTGGTAATGTGAGTTGCATGATCAACCAAATTATACTGCTATAAAGTCACATGGCTGATTCACTCAATGACATTAATGTCCCCCCACTTACAAATGCGCTGGAAACTTGAAATTTGGCAAATTTTTAGCTTATAGACTGTAACCGACGGAAAAATTCCAAAAAGCTAAAAAGATTAATTTTTAACCACCAAAAAAAAATTCAAAATTTCGGAGCGACTTTAAGTTGGTGCGGACCTTTCTTTAGAGGTCTCTTGTGGCTAAACAGTAAAACCTACCAAAAAACGGCTCTGGAAATACATAAGTTTACATCCACTTGCAAAGAAAACTCACTGGGGGGTCCCCAACGAACAAAGCGAGTCAATACTATACAACTTTTATCACCAACACTATTGCTATCTGGTGGCCATACACTAGCACTTGCTCTGATTGAGATATGTGATTAAACTTTCATTATTGCATTGATCTAATACTCACTCATCAAATAAAATATAATCAATATATAAAAACTGCATGCTTGTATATTTATTACTCCTGGACTATTCATGCCTAGTCATTTTACCTCCAAACTGGTTTTGGCTTGCCGTAAAAGGTTTAACACTCCTGAAATGTCCATGCCTTGTAGCAATATACTTATTACTGCTAGTTCATTCATATTGAGCCGTTGCCCCTGCTGTGGACGTGGCCAAGTTTTAAGTGAAGATGTGACGTCCCCTAACATAGCTAATATGTGCAGGCTTATTTTTAGTAAACAACGCATGCGCAGTCACTTATCCTGCGATGGACTCAAATAACATCTTCTGCAGTTGTGACGTCATTAAAGGCGGAAGTGTTGCTCATTACATAGCATGCATAGTTTGGGGAAAGGGGTATATTATACTTATCCTGATATATTGCTAGTTTTATTATTTAATATTTAACGCAAGTGAGTTTCATTTCCATGAATATCTGCGTAATGACAAATGTTATTCTTTGAACACTAAGGTGCAGTAGGGATGTCAATTATATAATCATCTGACAAATACTTATACAAGCAATATACTTATAGGTACAGTACATAGCTCACGTCTGTATCATAATCATCACCCCTGAAATTGACATAGTATATTATTAAGCTGTCTCACGGTGAGGTTGGTTCAGGGAAGGGGTGTCATGATTTCTCTCTTTAATTTGCAAGCAGAGCGAAATGACACCACTATTTAAATACATTTTCATAATTATCTAAAGAAATTTTATTATTATTATTATTATTAGCACCGCGTCTTACTACCCGTTTGGGTTATACGCACTTACGTTAATGTGAAATGGTAGGGTGATTGTGAGATGAAATGGAGGACCTACAGTTTAACGTGGAATCCGAACAAATCTTTGCCGGGACCGAGGATTGAACCCCGGCCGCCAGCATAGAAGTCTGACACCTTACCCCTAGACCGCCATGTCACCTTAAAAGAAATTCATACAATATGTATGTGTACTTATACGTATACTTAAAAGTATACGTACACATGATCAATTAAAAATTTAGGGCAATGTAAATTGGAATAACTACATATTTTTACTACTTTATACATATCATATTCTGAATATTGAAAAATGACACCTGGACACGGAATCAAACCTGGGACCTTGACTATTGTGCCAATGCTCTAACCACTGAGCTATCGAGGAATCACCTAGATTGGAGTTATTAAGATTGGAGTAATCCTCACTAAAAACAAATATAATAGCTTCTTACTTTATACATAGATGATTTTTTTTCCCCAATGTTCCCACTGCTACATCAGTAAAGGCAAACGTGTAGGAGGTTAGTCTTATTCTTTAGAGTTGATGCGTGATCTTAGAGTAATGAGGTGTGTTTGTTTTTGTGCACTCCATATTACTATCCTTTAGGACTATCCGCATATTTATACCCTGATTTTGGTTGGAAGAACAGTAGAGAAATTTTAAACATATTTCTTTTCAGCCAACAAGGAAAACATTTCACTTTATTATTTGTGTTATTTTATAGTTATTGATATTATCTATCAAAAGTGACACGCTCCAGATAACATTACTTGATGTATGAATATATAAAAATTGTTTTCGTAACTTTAGTAACTATATTCTACCGTTCTTCCTACTAAAATCATACTATAAGATATTGGGTTAGAGATGAAGATGGTTACTTTTTAAGATATATACCATCATTTGAGTTAGAAACTATTAATGAAATAACACCTGACTGGGATTCGACCCCCGATCTTTTCGATGTTGGCAAGCCAGTCAATCGTGAGAGTGACGCCCCAAACTAAGCGACCACCGAAGTGGGTGAGTAGTAAGTATATTATTACAACAATGCACCAAGTTTGGAACTGTAATAATTTTTCCACTTTAGATTTGATTTCATTAACATGAATATTATTTATTTAGCACCACGTCTTACTACACGTTCGGGTTATACGCTTAAGTACCGTACTAATTACGCCAATGGGCTATGAATTGCGAAGGCTTAATGCAGAGAAAGTAAGCCCGCATTTGCGTGGAAGGGTAGTGGAAAACTATTTAGGAAAAACCATCCTAGTTCACCTGAGCGAGCTTTGAACCTTTATCTCCTCGTCCTTGGCTGTCTTGCTCAACATTAAACTAGTGCACTAGCTAACTACGCCACTGAGGCGGGTAACATGAATATAAATCCTTTCTATGGAAACAAAATGGACTATTAGCGACTCGGCAATGTTTCAATCTCGCAAATATATAAATGTATTAATTTTGGTCAATAGTGGCTACTTTACGTTTATTTTATAAATCTTCTAAAACTTTACTCTCCCCTATGACAATTTGACAATAATTATAGCTGACTCAAGATAATTTTGATCTCAATCTGACAGTTGTGAGGTTGATAAAGGTGGTGTAAGGTGGTTGAATACACAACTATTTTGTAGTAATTTTTCACTATCGAGAAAAGGTCAAAATTACTGTGCATACACACTAACAACAAAATTAATCAAACAAAACACTAGCACCTTGCCTGGCTAAACTAGGCAACCAAGAGTATATACAAACAGAGCTAAAAGGAAACAGAGCTAAAATCAAACAAATCCAGGAGTACTACACAGAGAGTAGAGGGTGCTTTAGTGACTAAGGACTTGATTATAAGTATTGTTTTGAAACATTCAAAACAGACGGGATTATTAGTAACTGGCACTACACTTATAGTGAACTTCAAGTCCCCATCACCCCATCTCCCTATCTTATTTCTCACACTTCATGCATACCATATTATTTTTAATTGAGTAACATATAAAAGAACATACTGAAACAACATACGGCTTTGGGGAGGAGTAAGGGATACGATGATAGCTCCGGTTTAAACTCTGGGTCGGGCTCAATGAGTGTGGTTTTACGATCCTTTATCCACACTAGTACATAAGCGTTTCCTCTAAGCTACTCTATACATATCTATAACTTATATTACGTAGTTAAAATAACCCTTGAGATAAAGGCACAGATACATCTAGTTTCTCAAATAGGACTAATTAAAGTTGTTTAGGGGTAGCTTAGGCTTTTTCAGACTTTAAAAAAGCTAATAAAAAGAGTTTCATATGCATTCAACTCGCGAATACAATTTTATACTCGGACATGTAATTCGTTTTACAACACTTATTAGAGTGACATTAGATTTGCGAGTGGATTGGTAAAGAATTACTTTTTTTAATATCATTTAAAAAGTTAGAAAAAATACACTTCCACATTAGAATGTATCATCGTTATTGAAATTTAGGAAATTTATCTTAACTTACCACGGCTAGATTCTTTATTAAATGTTGACAAATCTTCAAATATATTTTTGTTCACTTTAGCAAAAGGAAGTGTTTTTATATTAAAGTTTTTACCAAGGGAATACTGTGTACCATATTCATGAGAATAATAGCCCTCCAGATCTAAATATGACCCCTTTTACGTGATCCCGTCACCCTTATCTAAAAACTCAATCCAAAATTCAAAATCAATCCAAACAATACATTATACTCATGGAAATTCTATCGCAGTAATTGAATAGCCTGTTGGTAATAGTATTATCAGCATTAAAAATGTGAGTAATTTGATAATTATTGTGTATTAAAGAGTGCCACTACGGTTATGTATAAATAAAACGTCTCAAAGAAACTAAACAAATTTATATACAAGCATGAACACTTTGTTTCAATCAATTATTATATACAGCAAAATTTAAACAAATTGGTCTGAGCTCTTAGCTATAGTGTATAGCATAAATAGTTTAGGAATAGCTTAGTCTAACCTTGACTCTTTTATTTAAGGGGGGGCTAAAGGTTCACAATTAATTCTATTTGGCTACAATTAGAATTATTAGTTTCAAAAATCTAAATTGTATTAAGACAAAATGTACTGTACATAAGAAATCAAAATACCGCAGAATAAAAAATAAAATAAATTACAATAAAATTATAATTGTGTTATTTTCAGACAAAACACAAAACAAAATAAATAGAATTAGGTAGAGAAATCTGGTACAAACTTTTTTTGGTAGTAGTGAACAAATATAACTAATGTATTGACCATATCACCCCACGTTACTCTATATAAGATATTGTCCAAAGAATCTAATAATGTAGGTCCAATTAATTACAACTAAGAACATTCTACTTCAGCAAAACTAGGATATAGTTTCATAAATTAAAATATCTCTCACTACTTTATTGAACCAACATGCCATTATCCAATACAAATTGAAAAGTTCTTACCTTTTGTGTGTCGTTCGAACCTAGAGTTTCACTGAAACTTATTTTGTAAAGTGTCCTCTTTGGGGTTTTTTCACACTTTCACAGCCTAACAATCTGAGACATTTCAAACAACTACAAAATAAAACATAAGATTCTCTTTTTTTTAAACTAAAATAAAATGTATTTGATATAGCTAAATAGGGATTTCCTAATATTCTACATTAAAATAATTAAAAACTAGTCCTATGACTAGACTGGTTTAACTTATTAATAAAAGTAATAGTAATAAAACTATAAATGAAAACGAGTTATCTTAAATGATTTAAACATGTAAATAAGTGTAAGTTATAAAATAAATATAAATTTGTAATTTCCTTTGACTATATTTACTGTTATGAATAAAAATAAATCAAAATTCAAATCTAATATCTAAAGCTCAAGATAAGTTTTAGCTTTTAAACTACGTTTGAAACTAAGCGGCTCTACAATATAGTTTGCTAGAGGCCAAAAATCGACCCGTCTTAAATATAAGTTATTGGGCCACTTATCATTACTAAACCAGTATACAAAAGCTCATTGTTAGCTAAAGTAGCCCTGTGGCTTCTTTGGTGCTGACAGTTCACAGCTGACTTCTGACAGTCAATATTTAGGTATATACCTAAATTTTGACTGTTAGAAGTGACAGCTGCTAAACACATGTTTTTTCAAATAATATGATTCGGCGTAGGGATACATAATTTGGTCTGGTAACTTTTCAAAGCCATCAGCTCTCAGCTGTGAGCTGTCAAGTCAGCACCAAAGAAGTCATGGGGCTACTGTAGCTCGGTAAAGTTAATATCACCATGCGGTTATGTATAGCAGGATGTGTGAGCTGCATGCAGCGGAAAGCATTATTGTGGCGACTAGATTTTAGAAGGTAGCTACACGGCCGCCATTTTGGTTTATTTATGGTCATAATCCTTTAAACTTGGATTATTAATTTAAAAATATTCTATATATGCTGAAAGAGATTATTTCAGCCAACAAAAAGGTAGTTTTCACTAATTTGAATTTTATATTGGTTTGTATTTAAACTTGGTTGTATACAATATAATTGTCTGTATATTTTAATGGGATATTATGTTATAATCGTGGTTAGTTTTAGATATTCTGATTTAAAATTCGCATTAAAAGGATGTGACACTTTTGTAGTTTCATTATTCTTCGCTAATTAACAATGGCACCAACATTATTGATCAGCAAAGACTTATATAAAATTTCAGTTTTAAATAAATATTTTTTAAACAAAATTAAAGTATATCGTAAATATATTATTTCTAAAATTTTCCTTCTGTGTTGTAAGCTCAGATGTTTAAGAATATTACAATATTCAGTATTAATAGTGGTCCAACACTAAGCACAGAAACATAACTAACCAAAATAGCAGACGTTACTTACCTTCTAATAAACAAACCTTGAAAACATTTAGCGAAGTTGGTCGTGCAGTTTAAACCCCGCAAAGGGACGGTGGTTAACTTACCTGAGACGGTGAACTTGCATTACTAAATGAGAATTGAGAGTCGGTGTCGTCCGTGTCGGGTCTTTCCGACTCGAAACACGACGATACGCGACCGCTGCCCCGCCTGTAATACCTGCAACAAACGTAATTTTCACTATGGTTCGAGTGAAAGTATAAAACTGTATATACACTTTATTACTTGCAATAAGTTTTTAAAAATCTAAGTGTACTAACCCAACGGCTCTTCATTGAGTTCCCATTTACCAAATCTATAAGTTCACATAACAATATATCATCTTTATTTAAATAAAGAATATTATAATTTCCATGTTAGTCATTTCTGAAGCTGAAGGTAGAAATTAGTTCTGGTGTCCTAATTTAATTACTCCATGAGTGATTGATGGTAGTATAATTTTACTTACTATATAAGGGATGGTAATATAATATCACTTATCTTGTTGGTGATGGTTTTATAATATAACTTATTCGTTGGTTAATGGAGCGGAGAGACTCGTGAGCATGCGCACTGGTAAATCAGAGTTTGTTGCTCTTATTATTGGGTTTATATGTTGGGCTTATCCCAGAACTAATGCACAACTCAATACCAAGCGCAGTATTGCCAGAAGGGCTGGATAAACTTCAATGTACCTACATATAATGCTGCTGTCAACAGTTGTAGAGTGTTACCTAGAGACGGGCTGTTGCTGTTGCTTTAAGAGCTCACTCTGCTCAAGCAGAAGCTGGGTCTGTTTGTTCTGCAGTAGCTCCATCTGTTGCTGTAGTGAATGAAGCGCCGAGAAGTCGTTTACCTCTCTGACGTGCTGCGCAGTCATCACCAACTCTTCAGTGCGCTCCGCAAGGGCACGCAACTCATCCGCAACTTGCTGCAATCGCTCCTACACGTCCAAAGTTGAACCCGGGTATTATACAAGGTTTGTATACCAAAAAAGTCAAGTCATCAAACACCAGCCATTTGGTTTTGCCATATTTATAACGTAAAAATATATTACTTGAAGAAAGTTAGTAGCCATCAACTACACCCTTCCAACAAAGATAAACCAAAATGAGCGCATTGTTGACATATTCTAATAAAAGTTTGAGAGGAATGGGTGCTAAAAATAATTGTAATTTAGAATGCACTGATGCTGCTTTTGATAAAACATTATTGACTAGATCATCAAATGCATATCCTCCGAAGCCTCTCCAGATTGTGACATAACTTCCACTATCTTTTACATATAAGATGCAATCATGCGCTTACCAAATGAACGGCAATAATAAATAAATCTTACATTTTTAACCAAATAAATTAAACTTCGCTTCATCAGTAAAAAACGTTTTTTGACACTGTTCAATTGTTCATTATTGTTGTACATTAATAAAGACTAATATCTTCTTATTTACATATCTTAACAACTTTTTTTTTCTGCTATGAAACCGTGCAGACCAGCGTCAAAAAGTTGGCTTGTTTCCAAGAAAATACCGCGTGTTTCGGTGCAGTTTTAAAGCGATTAGGTCTATAACTTAAGCTTATCTTCTTGTTTTGAAATCACTCGTAGCTGACCTGCTTAGAGATGATCTCCTAAACTCCCCGTTTTCCTGTATAGGGCAATATTTCACAGCACAGCCCCAACACATATATTTTTGGAATTTCTTGCCAAGTGTTACCTGCCTCTCTTAAAGACTAAATGGAATAACGCTCCTCAATTAGAACTTCTTTCCTTAGTGCCATATTTGAACTGTAATTACACTTTTAGCTTAGCACTACATTATTAATAGCTAGGTGTGACTTACTGAATAAACTTATGATATCGGAGAGTGGTTATATTTGTGTTTCTCATATGTGTAGTATATAACTTTTACACGTCCATCCCAATAAATAAACACCAGTGAAAAGAAAACAAACTCCACTTAATGTGCTCGTTTTAACTCGATTTTTATTCAAGACAATATACCGTTTCTCATATATTAGGCTATTTGGATTTCAATCTTTGGTGGGCTGTTAGATAAAACAAGCAATTGATTTTTTAATACATACAAAAAATACCTACAGATCTAGGCTATTTCTCAACATAATCATTCCCTGAAATGAGACACTTATCGTATTGGAGTACAAGTTTTTGTATCCCAACGTCAAAGAAGGTTGCCACCTGGGAGCTCAGCCATGATTGGAAGCCATCCTTCAAATCCCCATTATTATTGAAGCACTACGGTCCCAACCAGGTTTCCATGTGGATGAAGAGGTGATCATCACTTGGTGCCAGTTCCGGGCTGTACGGAGGGTGGTCGAACACCTCCCAACCAAAGTGGTCCAGTAACGTTTGTGTGCGTGCAGCCATGTGGGGCCGTGCGTTGTCGTGAAAGAACACAACGCCTGACGCCAGCATACCTTGCCTTTTGTTCTGAATTGCCCTGCGCAATTTTCTTAGTGTTTCACAGTTCCTCCCTGCCGCTATTGTTGTTCCTGGTTCCATGAAGTCAGTCAAAGGCACTCCTTTCCTATCCCAGAAAACGGTTGCCATCATCTTTTGGTTTGAAAAGGTTTGTTTGAACTTTTTGGGTTCGTTTGGTGAATTTGTGTACATCCACTGCTTTGACTGCTCTTTGTTTTCGACATTCACAAATTTAACACACGTTTTTTCACCCGTAACGATATGTTCAAGAAGTTTAGTCTCATATTTGCTGTAAAGCTGCAAGAATATCAAAGATGATTCCATTATATGCATTTTGCTCGCTTTGCTAAGCATTTTTAGAACCCATCTTGCACAAAACTTGTTGTGGCCTAGCCTACCTGTAAGGATTTTGTACAGAACTGCTCGAGAAATATGGGGAAAATCACACGAAATCTCTGAAATTGTGAAGCGACGTCTTTCACTAAATTGTTGGTCAACACTTTGAACAATTTAATCAGTCACCAATGATCGCTGACCTTGACCACCTTTATCGTCACGTCAGTTGACCACCACTCTCTGACCCCTCCTTCACTCATTAAGTTTGGACCGTACACTGTACCTTCTCCAATGAATTTCAACAGCAGTTTTGCCCTCAGCGGGGAAAAACATGGCTGACAGCAAGAATTTCACAGCTGGTGGGAGCATCTATTGCAGCACATATGTTTACTCGTTCATACGACAGTAATTATAACTACTGTAACAAAATATAGCTGAACGCGTGGCGTTGGGAGAGACAATGCACGTGATGTGCGCGAGCTGTATACTCCGATTTTATTGTAAGGTACATTTAAACGGAGGTTGAAATACGAATAGCCTTAGTATATGTTGCGAATAACAACTAATTTGAATACTTACAAAAATATTATTAAAGATACAAGTCTGTATAAGAAAACCATACTGATCTATCGCTTATGGCTATGACAGGGAATTTAATAAAACATGTGTGTTTATTGAAATTAATGAGTGGTGTTGGAATTCGTGGCTTTACTCATCTTTGCGAAAGTGTCAGTATTTGTTAAAATATAAATAATGAACGCGTATTTAGTTAATTATTTCTACTGAATGCTTGAACCCACTTGTTTCTTTTTTCTATAGCCCATGGCATACCAGAAAAATAAAATATTATGTATTAATTGGTTTTTATACATATTTCAATTTGAACATCCTACAAAACAATAACTTGCTATTATAACGATTTTTACTTGATTCTCTATATTGAAATTAATATAATAAACAAATTTTAATTAAACATGTGGGGAGCATTAGTAAGTAACAACTAGCCTTGTATTTCAGCAATGGCCTTCACTTTTGTGTTTCAAGATTCTCCCACTACCAGCGTAGTGAATATATGTCGGTATTATATTAAATTTTTAAACCTTAGAATTGCGTTAGTTTATACAAACATTAGGCACTATAAGTTTATGCTTATATAGTAAATGGCCATTAACATTTTTTTAAAATACTCATC
>CABEEJ010004542.1:0-14047 GCA_901482245.1 Timema douglasi
TCACCTTAAAAATTTTTTTTACATTGAATTCTACAAGCATCGTGAAATTGCTTCCTTATTACCATTTCATCATGTATTTTAAGAATGAAAATACATCAAACCGTTTTGGATCCGTGGCCAGACTGAAAGAACTATAAAATCCACTTTTTTAGGTTCATGTTCAGATAAAACGTAAAAATAAGTCATTATCTCGATATATATAGTTTTCACGAATAAAATACTTTCTCTTACTATGAGAAAGTTTATATATATATATATATATATATAAAAGGTTAATATTCATACACAGGTTGAAATTGCATTGACATCTAATAGGCCGCAATGATAAAAACCGCTCATGTATACTATTCAATTTCTCCGGCTCATTAATCACGCCATCAAGAACTATCCAAATGAGTGGGTGTTGAGAGGTTTGAAACCCACTCGTTACAAACAGCCGCACCGCAAAAANAACTTGTAAGGATTGTTTTAGTTCGGCCGGTGAGTGCACCAGTACATTTTCTAAAGCCTGGTACACACGACACATTTTATTATGCAAGATTCTGCAACCACAAGATGGTGGCATGTTAACACCTATGCCTGTACAGTTCAATTTTCATAAGAAGGCTTTTTGAAAATACAAACTTTTTTTGTGGTTAGTGTAGTTTGTTTATTGTTAATTTTAGGTATGTGCGAGTAGGGACTTTTTCTTCGAGTTGAGTTAGAATCAAGTTTGAACAAAAATATAGTTTTTTTTAGTCAAAGTAATTTTTTTATAATTAGATATTTGTACTAGAAATATTTCAAGATGAATTTTTCTAACAGACTCATTTATAGATCATAAGTACTAACATAAATTTATTAGAATTTTTTTGTGAAAAATATTACAATCACACAAAATTAGATATTATATTATATTTGATATAATTGTAGAGTAATATTTTTGATAAGACAAAAGGAAATCTTGAATCACTTTATTCATTATCCTAAAATTGAATAAAATTAATTAAACTCAATATTTTCAATAAAAAAATAAAAAATAACGAGTAAGTTCTAAATATTTTTGAGGTTTTAAACATCCTCGAGTCGAGTTCTAGCAGCTACTAAATCTTTACTCGAACATTTGTTGATAAAATATATAAAAATTAAAGCTTAACTTGAAGTAAGCATATAAATAGATCTAGGAAATTTTCTAGCTGTCTGACAAGGCTCGTCCTATGAAAATTGAAATGATATTTGCCATGCACAACTCATTGTATTCAATATCTTGCCCCTCATATGAAATAAAACACGTCCTATATCAACCATTTTATTTTACATCTTTAATTTTTAAAATATCGATAACTTTGTCTGCGATACACTTTCATTAAATATAAGTTACGGTTTATTTATTAACAGCCAAATACTTTATCAGAACCAATTCATATTAAATAATAGCACTTTTTTTAGAATCTCGTTTTACCATCCGTTCGGCCTGTTTGATTTTATACTAATTTTATTTTCTTAGAGATAAATATGATTAAATTTTATAGAAAGCGTACCCGCATTTACGAGGAGGAACAGTGGTGTGCCACTAAGAAAAAACCATGCTCAGTAGACCTGACCGAGATCGAAACCCGATCTTCTCGTCTTCATCAGTCTAGTCTATTGTAAGACTAACACCTTAGGCAAAAATAAATATAAGTGATTATAAAAATAATCTTTTATTTATATGCGTAGCCTTTAAGGATGATCAGTTAATTTTTTTATTTAAATACAATTTAAAAAAACTACTCGATGAGTATCTAATTTTAAAACGGGCAAAGAATCCATCATATTTGTTCAAATATTTTCCGTGTAAATAGACTCCGAGTAAAGCTCAATCAATGTGATCTTGTACAATTTTGTGCATACTATTTTGAACAATAAATTGTTTCGTGTGTACCAGGCTAACAGTAGCCTACATGGTTGGTTTCACGGCCTCATTGAAGAACCGGAGGCCACCCTCTGTGTGGGCTCTCTGACGATACGACACAACGCATCGTCGGTAATTAATTTACAGATCCCCTATCAGTATGAAGATCGAGATAGTTTGAAACTTCCTTCTATTGGATGCCACATGTACTCAGATAACGCGTCAAGAGCTTGATAAGCGTATCGTACTTTTATATCTGGGCTGTATAAGTGCTTGGCGGTTCATTTATCAAGTGGTAAACTATTTAAGAGCCTATCTCAAGAGCGATTAACCAGGAAATTAGACAGACGAGTACGCTTGAACAAGAAATCACACCAAAGTGATGTATCTGTATTATTCAGTTTAAAACAGATACATCGGCATAAGTTGTATTGTTTATTCATTTTTTTCTTAAAAATATTCTAAATTCAATTGTCCTTTTCATATTTTCTTGACCTCTCGGTGAGAAGTAGATTTTAATCGTAAAAGAACTGCACTCGAGATTTTGATAAATGTTGACACAGATAATGTTGTTTTTGTAAGGTTGTCTGTTGGTTACTTGTTTGTCTGTATCTAGGAATAAAGCCGTAATTATTTTACCGATTAGGCTAAAACATAATATCTAGTGTTTATACAAGTTTCTACCGAGGGATTTTTGGAATTAAATATTCAGACCTAAAATTAAGAGTATTTAGTTTACTGAGGGGTGGGGGGTTGGGGTGGAAGTGGAACAATAAATTTTTTTCAAAATCCGTTATAAAGATTTTGATAAAAAAAAATTGTATCTAGGCACTGTTTACAAACAAAAATATGTCAACAATAATTTTTTCATAAACATGATCTTATGGTACTTTACAATGGCGAAAATTTCAAATTTAATCATATCTTCAGCGCAACTATTTGAGATATGAAAACACTTATAATGATAAAGATGTAGTATATTAAGTACCGGCCCCGTTGTGTAGTGGTCAGTGCAACCAGCTACTAACCAAGGGGTCCTGAGCTCAATTCCCAGCTAGAACCTTGGATATTCTTCCCGAAGGGGGGTTTCACCAACGGTCACCAGGGTTTGGTTAGTTGACTTAAGCTAGGTTTAAGTGCTTCCACTGGTTTCACACCCTCATATTTGCATTTACCATCATCTCATCTCAATCAGGACACGGAAAGAGCTTCCATGGAAATAATGTACGATTAGTACAGTCGGGCGTTCTCAGAACAACGGTACATTAGTACTGACTAATATTTCCACAAATCGGGTTACGCATGTTCTAATCTAGACGTGCAGGATGATGATTATTATTATAGTAGATTAAATATAAAACTCTTTTATTTGAAATATATTATAATAAAACCAACAGTTTCTGAGCTATAGCCAAATATATATTTTAATTTAAATCTTTGAAAATGAAATTGATTGTTATGCTCTTTGGTGGACAAAGATATTTCTATTTTCTTGATTTTTTGTAGGAATGTATATTATTTCATTTATGCTTTTTGTTGGAGTGTTTACGTAACAATGTGTATAATTTCGCTTCACAACTCTTAATATTTCTTAGTAAATGTCTCTATTTTAAAATACAAGAGAGATAATGTCTGTGCGCTGCACCGTACCATCCATTTGAAAAAATGATTTTGATTATGGATTTTAAAAGATTTTATTTTTATTCCTTAAATTTGTTCTTACTTCTTTTTAATTTTTCCCCAATATTCCTTGGCACACCTGCAGACCCATCGCTGCATACTTGCTGAAAGCCATGATTTTGAACGTAGATTTTTGCTTAGAGTGTTCTGTTGTCTACTATAAAACCTCTAAAAGGTAAAAGCAAACAACCCTCGCTGAAAGACAAAACTCTTGAGACTAACCTCCCAGGCCGTTACGGAATGTCCTTTAACCATTGCATATGGGTGCATTCTTATTCCTTCCTTGTTCGACTACTGAGCTACTTTTAAGACTACTTGAGATCTTATTTAAATATGCAAACCAACTTGAAGTTTCCCACGCACCTGGCTGCCATTCTCTTAAGGCCCTTCAAGACAATCGGTTGGTCTTAGAACAGTACCTCAAGAAGTCAGTCGGAAGATATGGTTCTCTGAGTTACACACATGCTCGCCTCAATACTCACTCATGAAGCAGCTGTTTCCGTGATCGATCGAGCGTGTGTTTTGTTTGTTGTGTATGTGACGCCTCTTGAGACCGAATACGATCTTACAAAAGCCGTACCAGTGGTCGAGTAGTTAGGGAGGATTACAGGTCTAAATTACCCTAGTTCTACCCTTACTAAAATAGTGGACCTATAGCCTTTATTTTGTATATTTGTTTGTCTTAAAGCCCTGGTCCTATCTAGCATTAGGGTGTAGTTTGTAAAATTAAGTGTAATATCCTAGGTTATATTAGCTGGTAAGTTGTGTATTGATATACTCATGCGATTGGAAAGTTCATGTTATATTCCTTCTTTGGTGTGCATGTGTTTGTGTGAAACGTGTATTACTACCCGTCTAGTTTACCAGGCTATTCTCATATTTTTACCAACGTGGTTATTAAGTATAGTATCAAAATGGGTATAAAGATATTCTGAAATAAAATTAGCTACATTTTTCTATATTTGTATATCATTGTATTCCTTTTTATTGAGTTTATTTTTAGATTGAAACCTATACGCGAAATAATTGTTAATAATGTAGACATTTTCAAACGCTAGGCTTATAGGTTTCGAATATCAATAAAAAATATAAACAATTTTTTTTGTGTGAACATATTGCTTATGGGAATAACATATTGATATTTTGGGAACAATTTATATAGGTTATCATCATAGTTCCAGTTCAAGTTGTTTTACAACTAAATGTAGGCCTAAATGGTCATGTTAATCTATTTTAGGACCAACTTAGATCAAACAAGTTATGGCTGGACATTAAGTGGGCCAGCTTAGTCACCCAAATAAGGGTGTAGAGTGTTTATTTAAGGATACACTATTATATGTTGAGTACTTATTATATTATATGCATATGAAGCTAGGCCAGACCTAACAAATCGGTAATGGAAAATATATGGCTTGAATAAAAAGACTGACTCAGGCCACAGGCTAGAAACAGTAATGGATTTAAAGTACTTATTGTATATAAAATATTCTGCTTATTCTTAATACCCGTTCGGATTGTATGCATTTTAACTACGCTATAATAGAGGTTGTGGAAGAGATAGATTTAATATTGATATATTGTAGCCACATTTGTATGTAAGGAAAATTATACAAATTTAGGATAGGACACTCTTATTTAAACCCGAAATCCATTCTATATGACTATGGCAATTAATCTGAAAAACCACAAGTGTAGGTCTCAATAATTTATATCGATTAAATGAATAAGTCTATGTTCAAAACCATATTTCACCATTTGTTTGTTGGCCCAGAAAAGAAACCATTTACTGGCGAGTGGAAAGTTCCGTGGCAGATGAACATTTGTATCAGTGTTTACACTAACCGGTTCTCGAACGTGTACTCCCATACCATGGCCTCGTAAAGTGATCTCGCTTGCATTTCAAGTCGTTCACGATGTTTACGATGCCAACAGGCGGGGAGCAGTGGGTAACTTGGGTAAGTGTAGGTCTAAATCCTCAATCTTATTGCGTCTGAGTATTTTTCAGTTGATCAAACTATTTATTTTCTTTAGTCTGGACAAAGCCTTAGCTAGAGAAAACTTATTATTGATTTTCTATTTTTACCTAAGTATTACACAGTTTTGACACGGGTTTGCTAGTACATATAAAAGGCCAAACTCCTCCACCAACAATTTCATCACTGTATCTATCTAACCCCTGGGCCTGGAAATTTGAGATATTACCTGAAGGTTTCTCTTAAGGACGATACACACAGAATGCTAAGCTAAGCTAAGCTATGCTATGCTGTACTATGTTGTGCTAAGACTTAGCCAGTTTGGTTTCACACACATTGATAAGCTAATCTAAGCACTGGGACCTCTTATCATTCCTGAATTCAGTGTTTTTCTTTCTGATCTGCTTCAGTGAAGTTTAGTTGTGATGTTCTCCAAAGTGTCTTGGTTGAGTTCAGATGATAGTACTGAGGAAGAAAAGATGCTGCTCTTAGCAGTTGTTTTGGAAGATGATGAAAATTTAAGAGGTGTTCAATTAACACTTCCATATTAATATAAAAACATTTATTAAATATACAATCTAAATAGAATATTATTACTTAAATATGCGTGAAACCAACTGAAAACAAAACTTAAACATTTTTTGGTTATTTCCGCGTAACAATTCTTATTTCTTTTAACGCGACGAGACCTGAGGTACACTAGAGAAAGAGTAAAGAACGAGTGGAAGCTTAAAACTTCCAAACTATCATAAATAATTACTTGTTAATGTGGTCAAAAGATATAATCCAGCAGGCAGCTAAGGGTATCACTCCAAATAATTATAAGTATCAGACTTTTTTATTTTTAAGTTTGAACTAGATAAGTAGTGTAAGAGCTATTATTATTACCTAAAAAAAATATGGGTGTGATAATAATTTACATTTGGCACTCAGGTAAAACGCTAAATCCAGATAGTCAAATAGTTATTAATAATTGAAATTCATTAACGATAGTTATAAAAATAAAAGTGGGGAGGGGGTTGGAAATTTTTGAACTAATAGAAACAACAGATTTTCAGTGTGGTAGAAAATTAAAATTCGGCATATAGAAAAGGGACCACGCCAAATAGCCATCCCATAATAGTAAGTACATTTTAAATTGTAAATATAACCTTAGTAAATAAGGGAAGAGGGTGGGCACAAACACTCTAGGTGTGTTAGAAAATTTAAATTTTGTAGGCAGGTATGAGTAGGACTCAAATTAACCAAATAAATCTTGAAAATTAGAATTTTTGAGTGGAAATTGAAGATATTGTGAATGGAGAGGGGGAGGAAATGGGGCTCAACATATTCAACACTAGCACATTCAGCAACGTCTCTGTGTGGTATAAAACTGAAATTATCTACGGAGGTATAGGAAAAGCTCCAAATAGACAAAATAAATTAGGGGATGAGTTTATATTTCGTCTAAGAATTTTAGAATTGATTTAGAAAGCACCAATTAACTTACTAAGGAATTTTTAAGTTTTAAAGTAAACAGGCTTTTAATGTAAAAGATAACATTTATATGAAAAATTACACTATTCAATACCAAACACTAATAAAATGAATTAGAGCATTGCTATTTTTCAAAAACAAAAATAATTCTTTCTTATTATTTTATGGTCCGAGTGTTCAATGTATAGTTTTTGCTAACATTTTTATAAATAATTGTTGAAATGGATAAAAAACATAAAATTATTTTTGGCAAATATCAATTTTCTGTGTAGTATAAATAATCGTTTTAATTTTAAATTAATCATGCATTAAAATACTATAAAATTAAATTTATTTTAATCAAATAAAACATTTATTGGCTTAGCTCATACATTGTACACATACTAAAAGATATTAGGTGTACATACAAACGAATGTTATTAGACACATGGCTTTAAGAACCAAGGTTTGATTATAAGGAAGATAAATTTCAATCAAAACATAGAAATCGACTTCTTTCTGTAACTCAAAAATTATTTACGCTCTGAGTGTATATTTAGCTAAAAACTAACATACATTTGTTTCCAATTCACATACATAGGCTCTACTAACGGAAAGAGCACGGGAATAATTATTTATATTAGGTAAAGTTGTTATTTTATACAGCCACAATATCGACCACTCTTTACCACTCTCATCATTGGTTACTTATTCTCGAGTTGTGTAAACCCTTCCAATGAGCCGGGGGGTTGAGTTAACCCGGTGGATAGCCCAAAGTGCCGCCATCCAAGGACTGGTCTGGACAGGTCGCCCCCAGTAGACCCAATATTGGCACAGCCGCACCTGACAAGGACAGGGGTAGCAGCTGCGAGCATGACTCCTGGTTCACCCTGTTAGATCTACACCACTCACAAGCATGACCAGTATCAACACTCCTCACTATTCTGAATAGTAGCTATACTCCTCACCAACCTGAATGGTGATAACACTCCTCCCGGTATAAATAGTATCAACACTCCTCACTATTCTGAATAGTAGCAATGCTCCTCACCAACCTGAATGGTGATAACACTCCTCCCGGTATAAATAGTATCAACACTCCTCACTATTCTGAATAGTAGCAATGCTCCTCACCAACCTGAATAGTGATAACACTCCTCCCCGGTATAAATAGTATCAATACTCCTCACCATTCGGAATAGTAGCAATGCTCCTCACCAACCTGAATGGTGATAACACTCCTCCCGGTATAAATAGTAGCAACACTCCTCACTATTCTGAATAGTAGCAATGCTCCTCACCAACCTGAATAGTGATAACACTCCTCCCCGGTATAAATAGTAGCAATACTCCTCACCATTCGGAATAGTAGCAATGCTCCTCACCAACCTGAATGGTGATAACACTCCTCCCGGTATAAATAGTAGCAATACTCCTCACCATTCGGAATAGTAGCAATACTCATCACCAACCTGAATAGTGATAACACTCCTCCCCGGTATAAATAGTAGCAATACTCCTCACCAGCCTGAATAGTAGCAACACTCCTTACCATTCTGAATAGTAGCAATACTCCTCACCAACATGAATAGTAAAAACAATCTTCCCCATTCTGAATAGTAGCAATACTCCTCACCAACATGAATAGTATCAACAATACTCACCATTCTGAATAGTGAAAACACTCCTACCCGGTCTAAATAGTAGCAATACTCCTCACCAACATGAATAATAGCAACAATCCTCACTATTCTGAATAGTATCAATACTCCTCACCAACATGAATAGTAGCAACAATCTTCCCCATTCTGAATAGTAGCAATACTCCTCACCAACATGAATAGTAAAAACACTCCTACCCGGTCTAAATAGTAGCAATACTCCTCACCAACATGAATAGTAGCAACAATCCTCACCATTCTGAATAGTAGCAATACTCCTCACCAGCCTGAATAGTAGCAACACTCCTTACCATTCTGAATAGTAGCAATACTCCTCACCAACATGAATAGTAGCAACAATCTTCCCCATTCTGAATAGTAGCAATACTCCTCACCAACATGAATAGTATCAACAATACTCACCATTCTGAATAGTAGCAATACTGCTCACTAACCTGAATAGTATCAACAATACTCACCATTCTGAATAGTAGCAATACTGCTCACTAACCTGAATAGTGAAAACACACCTCCCTGGTCTAAATAGTAGCTTTACTCATCACCAGTATACCAGTCTAATTAGTAGTAATACTCATCATTAGTTTAAATAGTAGAAATACTCATCACCAGTCTAAATAGTAGTAATACTCCTCACCTTGTGAATAGTATCAATACTCCCATGTGAATAGTAGCAATTCTCTCACCAGCCGGAATAGTAGCAATACTCTTCACCAGTCTAAATAGTAGCATTACTCCACACCAGTCTGTATGATAGAAACACTCCTCCATATTCTGAATAGTAACAGCACTCTTAACCGGTCTTAATAGTAGCAACTGTCCGCACCATTCCAAATAATAGAAGTACTACTTGCCAACCTGAATAGTACTCACCAGTCTGTTCGGTAAAAACACTCCTCACTAGCCTGAGTAGTAGTGTTACTCCTCACCATCCTGAATAAAAACAAACAACACTTGGCCTCACCAGCCCACATGTACCAATGCTGTGTGAAGTATATCCCAAGTGACCAATATATTAAGCTCTGTGTTGGAAAGTCATGAAAGATCAGTGTCCGGGATCTGTTCCTCTTTCCCAATGTCATCTAGATCCGGCCCACCGCATTTTGACTGTCCGGTAATGAAGGTCAATATTATTATTAGCAGTCAGATCGCTACTCTTGGCGTGTGCTGTTAGAACACTCACTCATTGAAAGATATCCAGAGGTCCGGCTGGATGCAGAGCAGCTTTATTCTTGGGAAGCTTTGGGTTCTCACAGCAAGAAGCAGGTGGCATATACAGTGCATTAGGTAAGTAAGTAATGATTAGTTACATCATTTGTTTTCCTGACTGGGGAACTTGGTTTATCATCGATTGGAGCATGAAATAATCAATTACTTTTTTGTGTTGTATAACTCCTTGTGTAAATTTCTGATATTTAATCTTAAGTATTTTTATTGCATATTATGGTTGTAGCCTAAGATCCTATTTAATAGCTCTTACCATCATATATATTGGTGAAGATCCAACCCTAGGCCCCCAAAATCCTATTTATTTTTAAGTAATGCCATTATATATTAAGTCCCTATTAATTTATCAATATACTATTTTATTTTAAGTATTGCCATTGTATATTAATATTTTCAAACTCATTAACAAGCTTATGTCATAAATAATATTAGGGACCGACTTTACATCAAATTATAGAAGTAAGATTATCTCTATAGTTTTTCGTCGACACAGTATTAATGACACCCTATAAATTATTTATTTTTATCTTCAACGATTCATACTATATGTTTGGGCTTTCTTCATTTTGTTACTCAATTTAACTACAATAACTGTGTAGGAATGAATAAGATATCATTTAGAAGAAATATATCAAAATTTACGTGGGTAGAGATTGAAAAATAATTTGAGAATAGTCACATTCAATATTATCATACAATATTAAAGCCTCCTCGCCCTCATAAACCAGATTAAATAATTGTCAGGAGAAATCAATCAATTCAGAGTAACAAAATAAATATTTAAAGTAAAGTTTGTTGAAAAATAAATAACATTTATAGGCCAAACAGATTATCAAGCAGTAAAAATATGACATAATGGACGATAAAATGATTTACAAAAGGCTGGATACAATGAGTTGAAGGGAGACGTGAGAAAAGACCAATGTTTTTGCAATGTTTATAGCAAAACATTTTTTGGCCAAAATAAATTATTTCTTTATTCAGTAGAAATGAAGATATTAATTTTCTTAACAAGGAGATATCAACCGTTCTTGAATATCTGTCACCTGTTGAGAAACTTATTAAATGAAAAAAGGATGTCGTTAAATTCTATGACAGATACCCAATAACTGTTGACGTCACGATATGAATAAAATTGAACTTTAGCTTTCTACTGTAATATTTGATTAATTTTGATCAAAAATGTGTTTTTTTCTTGCGTCCTCTTCAACCCGACACTAAGATTAATAAAAGCAATATAATTATAATTAATATGAGAATATGTGAGGAATGCCAGGTCTCCACCGTGGTTCGGATTCCACGTTAAACTGTAGGTTCTTCATTTCATCTCACAATCACCCTACCATTGCACATTATCGTAAGTGCGTATAATCCGAACGGGTAGTAAGACGCGGTGCTAATAATAATAATAATATGAGAATATATAGGCTAGAAATTTACCATTGTGACCATCGATGCGTGATTTTAAATTTAAATATTTTGAGTGTGTGTGGGTTGGTGCTTTTTAAACCGTTTCTAATCATTGCAACAAAAATGGCGCTTTTAGCGAGGAACATAAAAACTTATTTAAGAATGAATTACTTTTCTAAGTTAATTGCTATCTGTGGAGTGACACGATATTATAGGAGAGCTGTACGAATCGTTGAGAGAGCATTGCTGCGCACTTTTGCGGTGCGGTGCAGACCGTGTAGCCACCTACCACCGGAAATAAATGTTCGGGAGCTTCCGAACGGCATTTCTTTCACAGCCGTTGCACGTGTGACGCTGTAGTCACTGTTCCCAACATTACGTACAAGATAAACAATATTATATACAACAACTTATTGAACAACAAACATTCTTCTTCTTAATTATTAGATAACTTAAAACTGTATTCCTCGTAATTAATAAATAGCTTAATTTTATGAAAATAGGTGAAAACCTATTCAAGTAAAAATAAAAATAAAAACTTATTTTGCAATAGAACTCAGTCTATAAATAATATAAAAATGTTTTTTTTTTTTTTTTANTTTTTTTTTTTTAGTAACAATAATTTTATGCTTGGTTTAATAAAGTGAGTTAGTTAAAAATCCTACGTGATGCTATTGTAAGTAAATTCACTTTATGTGCGATATGGGTCGGCTCCATGTAGCTATAGCTTAAACAATCATTCCATCCTCAAGACTTGACTTGCATCGTTCGGATGATTTAAGGGTTCAAATCCAGCACTGTAAGAGGGGAGGAGAGAGAAGGCTTTGTTAAGTTCTCATCCTCTCTACTCTAATGTGGGCTTATGTATTCTAAACTAACTTCCTCAACTCTCGCGTCGAAAACAATATTTAAAAATAGTGGTACTCTCTATGGATTTAAATTACGCACTCAATATAATCTATTACTGTTATATGGATATCTAATAAAATATATAGGTTTCTTTGAAAGTAATGTGTTCAATTATTTTACTTTTCCATTTCTATATCGTTACTTATATTTTATTTTCTCATACCATTGCTACATTATATTATTTTACCCTACAAATGATAGATAGGCCCTAAATATTATTTTATTTTACCAATTTTACACATATGACTATATATAAAGATAATTTTTCCCATGGTTACATATATAAATTTTTGTAATCTACCACTGCCAAATATTTGTGTATATATGTAGCAGTGGTAAAATAATAAATCACAATAATAACCAAGAAATATCTAAGAAATAAGAATAAATATTAAATGTATCACGGGTAAATAAATTATAAAACACATAGATATAAATAATAGATCCATAAATATATATGAAGCAAGGATAAAATTAAGTAATAAAAATCATATATCCATGAAACCTATTTTCTTTATAATATCTATGTATAATTTCTATATAATATTTATTACATAGTATCCTGGTGTGTCAGTGCACCTCCTTACCTCCTAGTGGTAGTGACAAAGCTGTCTCAATAGCAGGAATACTGGTTTGTAGGAACAGTGCATGCACACTCGGGGTAAGACTGAGCGACGGTTGTACTCAGGTATCTTGGCTAAAGTGTGCCAACACAGATCGGCACAGCATCCTTACCGTAAGCAGAAAATATTGTTTATAGGTGCGGGTACGATCAAGGCTATTAACCTGGATATTCTAAATCCATTACTAAAATAAAATGTACTGCACAATATTAGCCTCGGATGACAAAAGCTATTATGGGCAGTTGTTTTTAAAACTGAAGGGCCCATATGTTGACCAGCTGGTGAGAGCGAGTGAATCCTACCGAGTACAACCGGAGTGACACGAATAAATATTCGGGATTTCCAGGAATGATCTCAAGGTGTCTCCAGCCCTCCATGCTAGTAAATCATTGCTAGCCATGGCTCTAGTTAAAATATGACAAGTTAATGTTCACATACATACACAAAAAGGATCACTACAAACAAAAAAACATTTTGCTTTATATATAAGACTGGCTTTGCTTTGAATTTTCTTTGCAAGTCGATGTAAACTAATGTAATTCCAGAGGCGTTTTTTGATAGTTCTTACCGTTTAGTCACAAGAAACCTCCAAAGAAAGGTCCGCACCGACTTTAAAGTTGCTTAGCCATTCTGAATTTTTTTCGGGGTGTTAAAAATTAAAATCTTCAACTTTTTGGAATGTTCCCGTCGGTTACAGACTAGAGGCCTTAAGTTTAACAAATTTCAAGTTTTTAGCTCGTCTGGGAGTGGGTAAACATTAATGTCAGTGGGTGAGTCAGCCATGTGGCTTTATAGTAGTATAATATAATATATAATTACAATTTATTTATTGCAAGGCATTAGCCGAGTGTAGTTGCGATTGGCTGTCGGAGATGGCCAGCAACCTTCGGACCTATTTACAGAGATTCCTATTGAGACTGGCCGCTACATAAAATACAATGTGTTGTTTTAAACAAACTACATTATAAGCTACCACTAAAATGACTTTGCTTACTTTATTGAAATAATATGATTTATAAAAGATGAACCGGTGTGTTCTATGAGAAATTTTCTAGAGTCAAAAGTGAATAATGCTTGTCGACTATAGTTAGTTTTTTGTAGGTGTCTAAACATTGGAGGGCCATCTGACTCCCTTGTGTCCCCTAAATTCCACTTGTGTGTGTGTGTGTGTGTTTATATATATATATATATATATATATATATATATATATATATATA
>CABEEJ010004542.1:14368-30873 GCA_901482245.1 Timema douglasi
ATATATATATATATATATATAGGGGGAAATTTCCACCCCTTCTTCTGCACGTCTGACCATTTCCCGTTTAATTACGTTTGTGATTTAGGTATTAGGAAAATCATATTTAATGAAAATACTTCGGGATTTAGGGGGTTTGGGGGCAGGGGGAGTGAGACACTATTCATGAAATAAAAACACTTAGTATTCCAGATTTGAATTTGATAGAGCAAACTAGATCATCCCTATTAATTAAAGTAAATCTCCAATATGTTGTCTGATATTAACACGTTAATATACATGTGCATTATTATAATATGTAATGTATAAAGTATAAGAACCGCTAATGTGGCCATATGGTCTAAGGCCTCACTCTTGCAATATACTATACTAGCAATAATGGGGAGATGGGGGTTTAAATCTCGGATTGTGTACTAAGGGTTACCCTTCCTCTATGATTTCCCACTCTCACTATGTGCAAATATGGGTACACTTTCTCTATATGCAACGTTCCTCTACCCTAACAACTCACGTAGTACGTATGCATACAGCTCTAAAGGATAGTAATATGCGGTACTAAAATATATAAATATATTTTATTTGTGTAAACACTTTTTCAATAATTTCAGCCAAATAAACTAATATATTGTAACTGCCTTCTAAACGTGTAATAGCAATTGCTTCTAAGTGAAGACAGAAAATGTTTTTAAAATGTTACTGTATTTTAACCAATTATTTTCATTCGCAAAAAAATTACTCCAAAAATAGGGTGGGCACCTAAAATGGAGCACTCCTTATCTGCTCTCTTTAAACGGGTATGCAGAGCAGTAGAAAGGAAATTGAATCCTGACCAACCTAATTAATTTACTTTTTGTTGAACATTGATAAAAAGTATAGACATTTTAAATGTTATCTTCTGGATTGGATTGAATAGTACAGAGTATGTCAAAATTATGTTAACACTTATATGAAATGAACATGTACATTTTATTTTATTATTGAGTCGGATATAAGGGAGAAATTTTAACGCTGGGCGTAAGAAGATTTGGGGTGAGCTTTGTGGAAGTGTTAAGTTCTCAAACCATAGGCCGAAAAAATGTATTCAAGTAAAACTTCACCGAGACCCACGAATCCATTTAACGATTGCCTTTTGGAAACAGGGAATTCACATAAAATTGTGGTGCGTTTTAAAGCAGGATCTCGGAATACGCCCATACCATATTCAATTCGCTCAAGTAATGACAAGTTCAATAACATGTTCGTGTGGAATGCTGCCAGATTTTAGTAGAAAGGTAAAACATCTCACCAGACGTTGTGTATCAGATGGCGCTCAGTGATGAGGCCACTTTTCACATTAGCGGTGATGTGAACAGACGGAACACAATCTTTTGAGGTACCGTACCAAAAATCCACCAGTAATTCATGAGAACGAACGTGCCTCCCAAAAAGTGAATGTCTGATGTGCTGTTATCACTACGTGTACTTTATAAAAAACTAATTTAATAATTACCCTTATAGTTGGCACTTTTATATCTATTTCATATAATTTTTGATTGGGTCATTGAATAGGTTTATATATTAACTTACTTTACTTCATTCCTTTAATTTCCACAGCTGATAAGTTATTATAATCTGAATCTGCTTTAAAATACTTATTGATTTAAACTATTGCATCAGTGATCTTAATTTTATCTATTGTTATAATATCATTAATTAAATTAATAATTATACAAAATCGTCTTAACAATCTGTCCCTAATAATAATTTTTTCAGCTCTAATAGCTAAAAGAGGATCTTACTTTTTGAGACGCCAACAGTGAACTCCGAATACATCTTGCATTTATGTTGCAGTCCTACAACGCCGATGAACTAATACTGATATTGCCGGGGTATTTTCAACAGGAAGGTATACCTGCACATTTTAGTTGTAGTGTTTGGGATTTCCTAGAAAACACTTTTCTATGAAAATGATAGGGAAGATGTGGGCCTTTGAAATGGCCTTCCTACTCACCTGATCGGACACCTTGAGAATTCTGGCTGTGGGGTGTGGTGAAAGGGGGTGTACAGCATGAAAGTTCCGAATATCAATGAACAAAAGGAAAGAATTACGAATGTGGTAACATCTATTCCAATTAAATTATGCGTCAAGGCATTAAATGCTACTTAAAGTTGTTATCTATTAGGTGTTGATACATAGAAATGGACAACAATTTGGGACCTTACATACATAATATTCCACATATACAATACAATAAATGTTGATTTTGTCACAATAAATGTTATTACATTTAAATGTAAGCATAATTTGGACATATCCTGTATAAGGAGCGTTTAGAATATATAAATATACGTTTTTGTGGTCAACATGGCTTTATCTATAGGCTTACAAATTACTTCCTTACTCTATAGTGTTAGCAACTAGAAAGTTTACTGCTGTACTTAAAATTATGTCATTTATACCTATCATAAGCTATTTCAATCTCGTCCAACTTATTATACCCTGTATCTTTCAGGATTATTCTAACGTTATCTCCAATCTGCAATCTGCATTTAGGTCCTCCCGATAGTCTCTTCCCATTGGGTTTGCCGGTCAATATCTTGAACAAGGTTCTAGAATCTTCCATTCGTTCTGCATGTCCTGACGGTATGTAACTCATCATTGTGTAACTTCCTCCCCTGTGTCCTCATTCTTTTTAGAACCAAATATCTTCCTAAGTACTTTGTTTTCGAACACGTTTAAATATATGATATATATTTTACTAGTTTAGTAACCATAAAAAAAGTTATTTACCATATAAATGAGACACTTACTAGACCACTTGGCGTAGAACCAAATAATTTACACTATTCCCAGAAATTAGTGCCATAAATTGAAATAAAAATATTTAGAAATAGTTTGTTTTGGTTAAAAGTAGCTCACTGTGTGTAAGATAGCAATTTACTTTAAGCTAATTTTGATACATTGAAATTTTCGATCGGTACAGTCACACGAAGCTTAATCACAACGGCAAGTGGACCTATGTTATGAAGTATTGCAAGTTTAATTTGAGTTGGTTAAATTAATTGTTATAATGATATATTCTCGACAACTTGGCCCCCATTTGAACAATCATGTATAGGCTAAGCACTACACATTTCACATGGAAATGTAAGCCAAGTTATTTGGTACTTGACAAATATTGATATTTGATGAGAATATCACACGTAAAATTTTAAATAATTTTGCCTACCCTGACAATACCAAACGACAGCGAGTTTTTTTCCCTTAATGATTTCTCTCTCTCTTCTACCACGTGAGTATGACTATATTTATTGTAAATATTACATTATTTATCACTACCCCATTAAAATCAATATTTTGAAAGCCCGGATGGGTAGTAGTTGCGCTAAAAATTAAATATATCAAGGTAACAGCACATAGTGACACATGATCACTACAGTAACAATACAGTATGATACAGTAACAATACCGTAAGGCACAATTACAGTAGATAACAAAACAAGTACAGTACGCTACAGTAACGAACAGTGTATCACGGTAACAATACAATACTGTACAATAACATTACAGCACACTACGGTAACAGTACAGTATGGTACAATAACATTACAGCACGCTACAGTAAAAGTACAGCACGGTACAGTAACAGTACAGTATGGAACGGTAGCACTACAGTGCGGTACAGTAATACGGTACAGTAAAAGCTCAGGAAGCATCACACATTGCTAGGTGGCACACGCCCGGTGCTAGGGGCAGGTGTGTCGGTACCTTCCCCCTTCAATCCCCAAATCTCGCCGGTAGCTAGACCCCCCCTCATCCCCCCACCTTTTCCAATCTACTTGTGACACACGTCGTCAGGGCAACACCGGGGCAAGGACTTCAACACACACAAACACGCATGGTTGTCATCACTCGCTCATGTAAACATTGACAACTAATTGATAGACAAGCATGTTAATATTTACCACCAACTGATAAATAAACTCGCTATAACATTTAGTTATTCACTCTTGTACCTGATTACTATAGTAGAAACTTTTAAAGCATATAAAACATTACGTACATTAAAGTAAAGTAATTATGTATTTTTAAATGGTACATTTATTTTAACGGTTGTTAAAATTAACACAAACTGTCAAAAGGGATAGCTGTACTGTATAGTTGTTTTTTGCACTGTGTTTTAATATCTGTTTGGGTTACACGCTTATGTACTAATTAGGCTAATTATTTTAGGGATTAGCAAGGTTATATTTAAATTGGTGTACCCGCATTTTCATTGAGGGAGAATAGATAACCATTTTGGAAATACCACCCTTAGTACCCCTGACTGGGATTTGAACCTTGATCTCCCAGTTATCGGCAGGCTAATCTGCTTCGAGAATAGCACGTTAGACCTTGCAGCCACTGAAGCGGGTCATAGCTGGTTGGATGAGTAGACCTATGTAAAAACATTCTGAATTGATAAAAATAGAATCAATAGAAAGAGCAAGGTAAGCTGAGAAATTTTAAGTTGTGAAATGAATTATAAAGATAATATTAAGTTAACTTGTCAGAAAAAATATATATTTATATTTATAAAGTATATATTATATATAAATAAATATATAATATATATAAATATATATAAATATATATTATATTTATATATATAAATATATATAAATATATATTATATTTATAAAGTATATAAGTATATATTTATAAAGTATATATTTAAATATATACTTTTTCTGACAAGTTAACTTAATATTATCTTTATAATTCATTTCACAACTTAAAATTTCTCAGCTTACCTTGCTCTTTTTATTGATTCTATTTTTATCAATTCAGAATATATATTGTTCCTTACTACAATTAAATATGTTTTTTATGTAAAAACAGTTCACGTATATTTTCTGAACAGCGGGATATGCCCCGTACTATGGTAGATCTGCTATATTTTTCTTTTACTCCACGTCTTACCACCGGTCAGGAATATTCACATTTAATTATGGTCATTGAAAAGGAATTAATTATATTTCTTTAAGATTAAATGAACCCGTATTTAAGTGGAGGAAGAGTTGAAAAAAAACTAGGAAAAATAAATTCGATACATCCGTTCGGGGCTCTAGCATAAACCTCCCTATAACCGTTTGGACCACGTGCTGACCGGTGTGAGTATATTAATCAATCAACATAATATTAATATTCTACGTAAAAGTTTCACATATTTTTATAATGTATTGCTAATTAGGTGATAAAGTTCCAAACTTACCTATTCCTGAGACACATATATTCTCAGGTTTTAAAATGTGAATGGTTATGTTTGGCTTTTCACTACGTCTTACTACCAGTCCGGGTTCTTCCAACCTAGCCTCACTAATTGGATAGAAGGATGGAACTATAATTAAAATGAAATAATTGTGCATACAACTCGAACGGTTAGTGAGACGCGCCGACAGTATTTATACGTCCATACATTAGTCACCATTATCCAAGATTAACTGACGCGGCATCGGATAACCAAAAATTCGTATAGTACGGAACACGAACGGTTAGTTTCATGGCCTCCAATTTTTTACCCGTTCTATCAACCAATATTTTTATTTTTATTTACATCCATAACTAAATTTTAACTCACTAAAACTCTCCCAATTTAAAAAATAAATCACGTCAAACCAATAAGCTTCAGTCGCACCGCAAATGACTCGACTAAGATGAGAGGCAGAAAATATAATTTGATGAAGCCAAAGTACGTGGAAACGATGAGCACCCAAGGTGTAACTCCTTAGCTCATTCTAGACAGCTGAACTAGTTTAATATGTAGCCTATGAGTTTCTAAACAATTTTCACAAAACAAAGATAATTATGTTACCACCTTGGACGGTCGAGAATTTACTGAATTTCATTGGGTGAAGGGAGAGTGTAAAACCAGGCGAGGAAAAACATCCGCAGTACACCTGAATAGGATTCTAATCCTAAAATCCTCGTCACTAGGAAACCAGATTAGGCAATATTTACGTTCAGTTCGTGGGCCGACCGATGCACGTAGTTAAGTATTCTTATTTTAGTATTTTTTTCATTTCTCAGCAATATAAAGATATAATATATTGTAATCTACGTAGAATGCGAGAAAAAGTGTCACCTTTACTGTGAGTATGTAGAGTACGCGAGAAAAGGCCAGAGTTTCTGCAGTTTTTATGTCAAAACAATTTTTAGCTCAAAATAGTTAAATCAAATATTTATCCAGTATAAGTATAGAGTTTAATTTTCTTCGCATGTTGACTTCAATAGTAGTTGTTGAATATTTATTAAGGGTGTCCTTGAATTTAATAACAACTTTTTATATTACTTTAAAAAGTTCTTCATATAATTCTGCGATGCTCATGATAGATATTCAAGTACTGTTGATATCATCACGTGAGGAAAATTAAGATAAATGTTTGTACTGGAGATATATTTTATTTGCTTTGTCCTAAAACATATTTTGCCACAAGAAAATTTACCTTTTGTCGCATCCCCTTCATCCATCTTACGCCCTTCTTGCGTAACGCCTACTCAACTCTTGTTTTGTGGTACTCCCGCTCAACTCTGACCCGGAACAATCAGCTGTCGTTGAGTCTTAGGGGACACGCGACACCCCTCTCAGGATTCCTGGGGATGCTCCTCTACCTTTACCGTGGTGGTGCGGCAGTTACTACCCTCCATCAAAACGGGGTGGAGGGGGGTGCCGACCATACACCGAGCTCGTATAGGAGTTTCACAGCTGCCTGATGATTGAGCCACTGGACCTCATCTAGACACCGGCGTTAGACGTAATTGTGTTGCTTTTCTCTTTCTAGTCAACAACTTCCTAGCCTGAAGATACACCGAGATGTACTACATTTCTTTAACACCGCGTTTTACTGCCCATTCGGGTTAATCGCTTAGGTACTAATAACATTGTTTTTAGGGATTAGGAAGGTTATATTTAGATGAAACGTACTCGAATTTTCATAGAGGGAGAGTGGAAAACAATTTTGTAAAAACCATCCTCAGTACACCCGACTGAGATTCGAACCTCAATCATCTTCCCACCATCAGTAGTCTAAGAGTGGCACGTTAAACCACGCGGCCACCGAATCGGGTCCAATTTTATTACGAATGGACATATCTGACACCTATAAACAGTAACTAAATCTGCTTTCACGTATTCACACATCAAGTCATGGGATTTTCAGGTGTCTCTATTGGTAGACACTGTCAATATCAATAAAATAACACTAATATTATTATTATAGTAAAATGTTATAACGTTGACCGCAAAAAAAAATTGTTTTTGTCTTATAAAAGGTGCTTTAAATGTTTATTTGTAAGAACATCAAAGTGTAGTTTAAGAGATTCACTAATTCAATGGTTAATAATACCCATTCTACAACCAGTCGGACGCGCACTCGTAATTTGCACTCGCAAGACATGCTGTGTTTGTTTTCTGCTCTAACAAAGATTATACACAATAAAATGTCTATAAACGTCAATTCAACTGTTATCAAAGTTATATCAATGTTCACAACATCGAGTTAAAAAAATTCAAGTACATTTATGAAAAAAATGATCAAACTATTAATAGCTCTTATTCAATAATTTAAAATAAAATACCATTTTGCTAAATATTTTCATAAACTTTTATACGTGACCAAATGACTAATCATTTAATTTGAATACATTAGTGCAACCGTATTTGTTTCTGATTGGCTGAACGCAAGCCAACGCAACTACATAAACACAAGTGAAGGACAATGTTGATCTACTCCCGACAAGCCATTACTACATGCGATTAAGCTTCCAACCCACCTCGGTTGCGTAGTTAGCTAACGCGCTAGTTTCATGTTGAACTAGACTACCGAGTACGGGGAGATTGAGGTTAGAATATTGGTTGGGTGAACTGTTTTTTTTTTCTAAAATGGTTTCCATTCTCCCTTTACGCAAATGTGGGTTCACTTTCTCTAATTTCATACTTACTCATTTCTAACCCATTAGCATAATTAGTACTTAAAGCGTATAACAAACAATAAATCAATAACAATATAATATTGGATTTTGCTGAAATTCTAAAGAGACATTTATTTATTCAATTCAATTTAAACTAAATTTAATACGCCACAATACAAACCATGAAACAGCCTATGTAGGTAATTTTTGAAAATATGTTTGGGTTAAATTAATGCTTAGCTCTCTTCTTCAACAACACAATCAAGTGCACATCATATCCATCTATGTCATCCTCAATTCCTTCTATAGAAGAGACATTCTGATGGAACTTCTTAGCATCTGAAGGTATTGGGTGCAAAATACTCTTATTGACATTTAACTTTGTAATTAAGATTGAGTTTCCATCTGGTCAGAGCTGCACAAAACTTTGGATAAAGTTATGCCTGTTAAGGGATGGGAAACCGACTTTATTCTTAAGTAAGCTTACTTGTTACCCGTCCCCATTGAAGGTGCTACTCATGTAAATTTTGAATGGCTTCTCGCTCAACAACACAATTTCACAAGTTTTAGCCAATTTGAGTTGTTTTTAATGTATTTGTTTCTATTTGTGATGCTTGCTTCGAGATTAATTGTTCATACAAAGTCAATATTTTCCATCCTTATTACATAGAGGTTTTTTTTCCCTACAGCCTAACATGTCGTTGATATAGTCATCAGGCGTGTACATGAGCTATTGAAGTTTCCAGACACATTCTATGTCTCCAAGTATTGAATTTTGGGCAAATAAACTGTGTCCAGAGATTAGAAATCGAATAGTTTTTTTAAGAGTTCTATGTAGCTCCATTATAGCTTTTAACATCCAGATCATTTTTATATTTCGGTTTTGACCTCTGCACGAGTCAGGCCAAGCAATAAACTCCTCCGTTTCTTCTTCTAAATTGATTTCAACGTGTTTTATTAAGCATGAACCTATTTCTCGTGCACCTCTACCTGCCTCTCCTTCAAACCATAGGTAAAAATATTCTCTCCACTGGACCCAGAATGGACACCATAGCTATTAGGCCATAGAAATCGCCTGTAGAACACAATGTTGTTCTAAGTTTTGGAGAGAGGCAGGGTCTCCTGAATATCAAAGGTGAGTACTTCTAGACCAGGGATTTCTTCAGCTTTCCTCAAATCATCTTTCATCAAACCTGGTGCAAATTTTTCTTCATCTCGGTGTCTCATGCTTTTCTTCAAGCTCAGCTTTGATATCACCTTTAGCACTTGTTTTTTGTGCCATTAACGAATCACACATGTTGCAGGTGTCTTTCTTTAGTGATTTTCTTTTCAAGTTAAATTTGCTGTAAAATACTTTTTTGTATGTTGAAAACGAAACAGGCTTGCTGTACTCTTCTTTATACATAGCATACATTACTGGAAGGGTGGTGTCATGTGGCAAATATTCCTTTTCAGACATGGGGAATAATGTGATTTGTATCTAGGATACTTGTTAATGTGGTCCACAATTTGACGTTCTTTTTTTTTGATGTTATTTTGTTTCTTCCTCCAGTACATTCCCCTACTGTCTTTAATAGTTATCGTTTCCAAGTGTTTAATCTTTTTAAGATATGCATCAACACTGCATGATGAAATTCTCAAAGTTTGCAAAAAAATAGATTTGCATACCTCTAAAGTAACCAAATGATATACTCTAGAATAGTTTCTTCTGTCAGAATCTTTATTCCTTTTCCTAACAATTGGCTTTACAGTTACCATACTGCTCATATGCAATGCCTTTGCCTCATATGAGTACAAACTCCAAAAGTTTTGAAATTACTTTTCTCTTTCCATCACACTTACTTTTTCATTAAACTTGCATTTACAGTTAAAATCTCTGAACTCTCTGGGTTCCACGCTTTACCCTCGCTGATTTATGTACTCTTTATTTGTTTGATAAAATTTCTTCCTATACCCTCTTGATTAATGGATAATTTTGCACCTACGACCTTTCTTAGGTCTTCCATTTGACCTTGATATTTTTAGGGAAGGTGAAACAATTTGGAGGTCAACGGCTTATCTGAATGAGGTTTGAAGGTCAGCATATTATATCATAGGAGCTGTCTGAAGGTCAGAATCTTATATCATGGGAGATTTCTATGGGTCAGCATATTTCATCAAGAGATATGTTTGAGGGTCAGCATCTTCTAGTTTTGGAGGTGTTTGATGGTCAGTATCTGCTACCAAGAGAACTGTTTGAATGTCAGCATCTTCTATCAGAAGAACTGTTTGAATATCGGCACAATCTGTAATTGAGTACTCAGGTAAACCATTCTGTTTCTCACTATGAGAACTATATTTTGTTCTCTCAACTTCTAATTTATCGAGCATACTTAGTTCATAGAATTTATTAATTACTGATTTTGTTGATGATGGAACAGTGTGTAACTGATTGTCTAGAAATATTGACTGCAGATCAGAAATATATCCTTATCTCATGTGGCCTTATTGTATTTGGATGAAGCTCAATGTGTATACACATTCAGAATTTGATTGGAAATAAAGGAAATCAATTTTTTTTTTTAGGTTTTGGTGTAGAAGCAGGTGGTAATTGGTCTCTTGATGTAAAACTCTGGAAGTAGCATTGTGAATACAAACACAAACTGTAGGGATTTGGTCTTTTGATGCATAATGAAAAAGCGGCCATAAAGAAAAGGTGGTTAGTCTATACGCATTTATCAAGATAGAAACGGCCGATGGAAATACTAGGGTTTTTTAATGTAGTTTCAAACTTTGACTACAAGATGGCATCAATATCAACTTTTTTTTTAATGGCGCTTGGTCTGTTGATGCATAACGAGGTCCAATTTCACTAACGATACATTTTACGGTAGTGCAGGGAATCAAACCCGGTACCCCTACCTCAGTAGGAAAACACGTTACAAAATGAGCTAGGGTGTCGGAACTCAAATGACATAATTAAAAAATAAATAAAGGTTGAATAAATATGAATATGATATCTTGATGGAGAATTCCTTAATAAAAAGCGTAAATAATAGCTTCGGCTATTTGACTCTTGAAAAAATAAGCGCATTTTTACTGACGTTTAAAGTTGTTACAATTCTAATATTTAAGTAATTTGCGAGGAATATAGATCTTGACTTACTAGAATAAATGCGCAGTTATAGTTACACTTGATCAAGAAGATAATGTTTTTATATGTAAAGGTCCGAGTTGTGTTGAGACATGTGATATTCTGAAGGGGGCTACGTACAAATTTATTAATATTACATTTCTTTTGAAGCGTGTCAAGTGAAACATTTTAGAAAAAATTCTAGAGAACAAAATAAAGTAGGGATCGTAATATAAACATTAATAATATTTGGATTTATTAAAATAGCTTATCCATTAAATATAGCAATTATATACCCAAGTCATATCTATTATTATGATGTCAAGCGCACGTTTGGTGTAAATGCAGTTATAGCTACAGTTCATCAACACGATCATGTTTGTAGAGGTACAGGACCAAGGTGAGATGGGACAGGTGAGGGTTGTTACATACAATAACATCACTAAGATGTGTGCAGGTAGAAAGAAACTTTTTCTGTACCCTTGTGGACATTTTTAGAGAGTCTTCTTTCAAAAACATCCGGCTCTACTGAAATGTCACATAGGATTGCGAAAATATTAGTCTTAGATAGGTTTTGAAAGAAAGAGTATCTAATACCATTAAAACGGATGTCTCATAGAAATGTTTCTTAATAAGTCTAGTTTTAAATTGATTATTCATATTGAGTGACCTGTTGGTCTAGGGGTAAGGTGTTGGACTTCTGTGCTGGGGTCCGGGGATCAATCTAATTGCCAAACCCTTTCTTCCCCTTTGATAAGACGTGTATTAATCACAACTTGTAAATGTGTGGAATGCCAGGCCTCCACAGTGGTTCGGATCCCACGTTAAACTGTAGGTTCTCTATTTCATCTCACAATCATCCTTCCATTACACATTAGCGTAAGTGCGTATAGCCTGAAAAGGCAAAAAGACTCGGTGCCAATAATAATAATAATAATAATAATCTTACCATCGAGACAATATAAATCTTGAGTGATGCGATTATTGTTTATTAAATCTTATTTGTTGCTGCTTTATATATTTTTATATTTGTCTATATTCTTACCATACTTTTCTTGTCTTGCGATTTTTTGTTTGTTTTACTATTAATATTATTATCTGCGCAGGTATGCATAAGTGATGAATACACTTTCTAGATTTAATTTTAACCACTGTTAATCAATGTATATACAATTATATTTACTTATTTATGTCATAATATGTAGACCAATATCTTGTGAATGAAAAACTATTATTGCTAATACAAAGTTGGGTTGAAATAATTAGACGTTTAGTAACTTGAAAATTGAAACTTTAATTAAAAAGTAAATATTCACTAGCTCGCTATAAAAGCATGCTAGATATTACACTTTCGCCCTTTTTGAAGATGATGTCACTCTGGGCAGCTCCACCAAATGGCAGGAAAATCTCAGCACGTTGGCCATCCTTTTCCTCAGCATGGATCGTGTAATTGCTTCCGTCCCACTTTGTGGACGTAAAACTAAGAGCAATTATTATTTTTCAACCATGTTCAGGCACAGATTTTTGCGCAGTATGGATACAATGTTAAATCTTTGATATAATTAAAATAAATAACAAATTATAGGGAGAGGGATGAACGCAATATGTTTGATTAAATATGTTTAAAGTTTGTGATTTTATTTAAAATTTAAATATAAATATGTCGATTATATTATAAAAATATCCTTTGTTTTAAATTTATATTTAAACTTACCAATTAAATACTAAATATACACGGAAAAAGGAATAAGCTAGTCAAAAAGATTACTCTCCACACTCTACATTCCTCCTCTCCCCCAATAAATTTGATATTTTAACAAATTTTACTTTTTAATGTAAATTAACCAGTATTCTCAAAAAATTCACTAAACAATTGGTATAAATTAAAATGCTCATAATAGTTTGGGTAATAGCTATGGTGCTCAGTATTTTGTGATAGTACCCATCATATTTTTACAACAAGAACTCTTAACAGATTAAATACAGTCAAATATTAAAAGGAACGAACCTATTTGACAGTTAGAAAAAATATTAATTTAATTGACACATATTCATACTTCCAGAAATGTTATCTAAAGTTGTAACTTTTGAAAGTTATTATGAATAATAAATAACTTTTTTAATATCTTAAAATATTATCATTGTTGAACTGAAACGGTTTGTACTTTCTTCTAAACATTTCTTCCTATGAGAATTCCACTATACATAAAACTACTACGTATCATAATGCAATGTAAATTTAATACTAGTATTTAATAATATACGTAGCTGCTTAGATATGTATCTTCTAACATATAACTAAAAATTATTGGGAAAATACATACTACCTTAAGTGACGTCTTTGAAGAGAAAAACGTGTAATTATATTACTATATAGTAATTGTTAACAAAGCTTAATAATTTTCAAATATAAATGTAATATAAATTAATATTAGTGGTTTATCTACAGTTAAAAGATTGTAAAAAAAAAAAAAGTTTGTAAATTCTTCCTAATACGTAATATGATTTTTTTTTTTAAACTGGGATACTGTATTACTACTGATCGACCGATGACTTTAAATTATATATTTAGTTCTTTTTTAAAATCCTTTTGCCATATTTGATGGACAAAATGAAAGGATAATATTTTTTATACTCGCAAGCTTTTGTGTTAATGTTGACTAACAACAACTTAAACTTTATAACCAAAGTTAGTAGATTAGAATTATTGTGGGGAGCTTAGTGACATAAAATATTTTATAATTATCAATTCAGTAAGTTAAAATATAGTATTGGGATATAAATTAAGAGTTGGTCACAAGATCATTGGGGCCAACCATTACGTAGATATCTGTTTATCTAAGTTCTGAAATTAGAATAACTTAATGTTTTTCAGACGAGTAGTAGGATTAGAGTTTTACACACACAAAAAAAAATCAGTAAATAGAAAATGTGAGGAAGGTAAGAATCATTCAAGAATCTCCCCACGGTTTTTTTTCTTCAGATCCATTCATGATGCAGGCATTCTTAGGGAGAACAAGTGTGCTTATTCTTAAACCTCTCCCTTCCCCTATTTCCAGACCATACACTGGCTTCTTTTGCTTTCTGGCAGCACCATGCCGGTCTTAGCTGTTGTTGTTTTTCCTCCTCTACCTTCATTTTCCCTTCCTTGTCGAATTCTTGCTTGCTCTAAAAGTGGTGACAAGTGTGTTTAGAGAGAGGACAGAACCAGAGCGAATAGGATTATTGGTCATTCCATTTACCTGTTGACAAAGACAAGGCTTACTTCGCTCCCTCCTTTCTGGTCAAATGTTGCGACGATGGGGAGGACTTCTTTACCACTACGTCTTATTACCCATTCGGGCTAAACGCATATATGATTATTACGTTGATGAAGTAGGGATGAGGAAGGTTGAATTCATAAGAAATGTACACGCATTCGCGTGGACAAAGAGTAGGAAACAATTTAGGAAAAACCACCCTCAGTAGACCCAACCTGGATTCGTACTAATAGCACATGGGGTACTTCTCTCACATTTACGGGGTTTTGGTTATTCACTGATAATTGTTACTGTTTTAAATTAAATTATTTAGTAATATTTGTGCTGATATGAGCTTGGCTCATAGAAAGCACGCGTCAAATACCATAAATTTGGAACGTCTATTTCTTTGTCACGTTTGAACTCAGTACCAGCATCGTCGTTCTTGAATAGAAATTTGGGTGTTGGCACAGCCGGGGTCATGTAACGGCATCTACTTGGTCGCAGTACAATTACCTGTCAATGAAGTTCTACACAACTTGTAAAAGAGGGGACGCTAAGCCGGAAGTTATCCGTTAATATTGGAGATTAGATATCAGAGAAACTTTGAAATGAAGGCTTCCTTTTCATAGAGATACACAAAAAACATCGGTTGCTGTTAAACATAATTATATCAATGTTTGACTATAGATTTATCGATGCTTAACATCAATTTTCCATTCCAATGGCATTAATGAAACATTGATTTTTAGTCTAAGAGATCGTAGACGAGATTTTGACTTTAACTGAATTAAAAAACTTTAACAAATGTCCACAGAAAAAATAATCAGTTTGCTTTACTTGCTAGCGAAAATATCCTTAGAAGAGCTGCCCCATGACCTAATTTTTTGCCAACTTAACGAGAGGGTGTATTTCTCTTAAATATTTGTGTATTTTATGTTAATCCTATAAAATAATGTTCATACTATAGGTAACGAATTTCTGTCCCGTGAGAAGGACATATATTTTTTACAACCATACAAATTTAATTCAATTTATATTTGAATGTCTACAAAGTAACATACCTTAAAGGCTTTTGCAAATTTTACGCATATTTCAAGTTAAAGTGTAACAAAAATCAACTACTTAGAGCCAACTATAATTGATAAAAGATATTTTAACCCGACTCAAATTTTAAAAACTGATATTTTCAAAATCCTGCTATTTTCTCTCTTCTTTTTCTTACCATTATTGATATAAAAGTTTCAATGTATCATTTGATGGTAACATATATGTTTTACTTTCAATGTACAACCCTACATTTATATTTTCATGGAAGGGAATTAAAGAGAATACAAATACATATTTTTCTGATAATATTGATTAAATTTTACTATAATATAGACCAGTGGTCGACAACCTTTTGTTTGGACCCCAATAGACTTTTAAATTTATCCAAGGTCCCACGCTACTTTATTTTTCTATTCATCTTGTATTTATTCTTTAAATTCAATCATTTCTCCAATACTTATGTCCCTGCCTTTAAATAAAATACATACAATAAATAAAATATACACTTCATTTACCCTTAAGGGCAGCAGTCTTACCTTGATGGATTACACTATGGCCCTATAGTATAGGTTCCACCATAGTGGAATACAAGGTAAGCCTGTCTTTTTGTGACAATCTAGTTTTCTTAGGCAATCGACTAAAAAATTGCTGTGAGATAGAGCGGTTGATCACGATCAATCTGTTGCCAACCCCTGGTCTTGATAATATTTACGACCTGAGGTATTAATACGTGAAAGTAGTTCTAGTAGCTTTTCTAGGTGTCAGATAAGATTCTTCCCATGATAATTGGACTGAAGTGTTGTCCACTGTACGTTTGTCAAGCACTCACTTTAACGCGTGCATCACTCTGCCTGAATGTGTGTATGTGTGTGTGTGTGTGTGTGTGTGTGTAAGCACGGAACCGGATGTAAGGTGACGAAGGGAGCCCCTGTTCAGACAGATAGACCGGAAACGGTAGGAGAAACCTCTCTCGCGCACAGATGTCTTTGATCAGAAACTTGAAACCATCTTACCGTGACTGCCTGTTCAGATTTTTCCCCTCCCTTTTTATTTTGTTTTCTATTTCAAGATGAAGACATTGTTGAATTATTTTAGTTTGTGCGAAGTGTGCCACCCTTTGTTGTATTTGGTTCAAAAGTGGTTGCGGTATAAAGTGAGAGAAGTTTTATGCGAG